>JAGDQP010005822.1:0-20732 GCA_022664845.1 Lepisma saccharinum | reverse complement strand
GTATTGACATATTTGGACGCTAGTGTCATGGCAGGCCTGTTTCACATTTTTTATAGCAAACTTTCCGGTGCCATCTAGTATGTATGATTCAAGTTTGATTCAACCTTTAGACTTGCCATAACAAATTTACGCAAGCTTATACGCTTGATGAGTCAAATGTCAGCACCCCTCCTTTCTTTACACATGATGGTACAAGTAAGGAAACAGCCTCGGAGGACCTCATTACCCGGAAGACGAAATGCAGCTGGCAACGGAAGCGGTCAGTTCTGCAGGAAGTCAGAGGGTCCAAATGCCCGGGTTTGGACTATAGACATGCCAGGACACCGACACGGCAACTCGAACGGACTTATACGTGGCGACTCTCAACCGTAAGTCACTTGCAGGAGAGGACAAATTAGAAGAATTACAGAATGAACTTAAGAGGATTAAGTGGGTCATCATAGGACTATCAGAAGTGTGGAGGAAGAATGAAGAACAGTTGGAACTACCGTCGGGGCACTCGTTCTACTTTAAAGGAACAGAAAATGGAAAACCGACAGGCGTTGACTTTATAATTAATCAGGACGTCAAGTCACGGATCACAGAAATTGAAGGAATTTCAGATAGAATCGCACGGGTAGTAATAAAGATAAACAACATATACAGTATGGAAATTATACAAGTGTATGTTCCAACATCCTCACATCCGGAGGAGGAAATCGAAGACCTATACGAGGAGATACAAAAGATTTTGGATAGTAGCAAATCGCATTACAAAATTGTATTGGGAGACTTCAATGCGAAAGTAGGAGCCAAGCAACAGTGACAAGAAAGTTTGAAACTTTGGATTTGGCAAAAGAAACAAGAGAGGAGAGGAGTTAGTGGAATTCTCAGAAGCCAACAGACTGTTCATTTCCAATACATTTTTCAAGAAACCGCCCCAGAGCAAGTGGAAATGGAAAGGTACAAATGGGACCAAAAACGAAATAGACTGCGTTCTATCAAATAACAGGGCAACTCTGCAAGACGTGTCTGTTCTGAACAGTTTCGAAGTCTCGAGTGATCATAGGATGGTGAGATGTAAGCTGAAACTAAATACTAGACTTGAGAGATAGAAGCTTATCAGAGGAAAACTGCCAGCTTTAAATCAAGAAAATCTAGGGATAAACAGAGAGACATTCCAGATAGAACTAAGCAACAGATTCAGCGCCTTGGAAGAGTTAGAGGATGAAGAAGACATCAATAGCAGAAATACAATACTGACCGAGATAATAAGAGATACAGCCAAGGAAATAGCACTCACCAGGAAGAAAAGAGAGCAAAATCTCAGAAGAAACTAAACTCTTCATGAAGAAAAGAAGGGAAATGAAAGAAGAGGAAAATTACGTAAAGAGGATTGAATACGTATAACTAAATAAAACCGTAAGGAAGAAAATAAGAGAGGATGTACGAAGATATAAAGAAAATCTTGTTAGAAATACAGTCGAGGAAAACAAGAGCCTGAAGAAAACCAAACAGCAGTTTATGATAGGGAAAAAGCAAATAATTGCAGTTAGGAGACCAGACGGGATCGTAACACGAAAAAAGGAAGAAATTATAAAAATACTTGAAAATTTCTACAGAGAATTGTACTACTCCGAGGAAGAGCTAGGAAATGAAGACTCAGAAGAAAATGATGTAGATGTCCCAGACGTAATGAAAGAAGAAGTGGATAAAGTACTTCGAGGGGTAAAGAACGGGAAATCGCCTGGAGAAGATGGACTCACAGCAGAAATGTTTAAAGGGGGAGGTGAAAAGATTAAAGAGGAACTTGCTAAATTATTCTCAATGTGCTTGAGGAAGAGAGAAATACCCTCAAGTTGGAATAATGCCGTTATACCTTCGTTGTACAAGAAAGGGGACAAAAAAGGCGTGGAAAACTACAGACCAATTAGTTTACTGTCAGTTCTATACAAAATGTTCACCAAAGTTATTTTGAATCGTATTGAACGAGACTTGGATTTTAACCAGGGAAGGGAACAAGCCAGATTTCGTCGTGGATTTAGCACAATGGACCACAAACACTGAATGAAGTTATGGAAAGGACTAATAAATATGAACTCCACTATGTTTGAGATTCGTAGATTTTGAAAAGCTTTCGATTCGGTCTGCTTGTCAGCAGTACTTAAATCACTTGAACATCAAGGTATGGAAAATTCGTACATCAAGCTACTGCGAAACATTTATTCGACTTCCACGTTTCTTATTAGAATACGTCAAGAAAGTGAAAAATTTAAAGTTGGAAATGGGGTAAGGCAAGGAGATTCAATTTCTCCAAAACTGTTTTCTGCGACCCTGAGAGTGTTCCAGAATTTAAACTGGGATGAAGTTGGAATAAAAATTAATGGCGAATATCTTCATCACCTACGGTTCGCTGATGATATAGTCCTGTTTGCTTCAAGTGCAGAAGAACTACAAACCAGAATGGAAGAAATGAATAATGAGAGTTCGAAAATAGGCCTTATAATGAATTTAAGTTAAACAAAAGTAATATACAATCAACATGATGCAAAGATGCATAAAGATTAATGGAGACCCAGTATGCATAGTTGATGAGTATGTTTACCTAGGCCAGATCAAAACATCGAATGGCAAGTTGACTGATGATATAAATAAATTATGTAAAATGGCGTGGAGTTCTTTTGGAAGACTACACTTTATTTTCAAAAGCAAACTACCAATGTGTCTGAAGCGTAAAGTTTATAATCAATGTGTGTTACCTGTAATGATGTACGGCTGCGAAACTTGGACATTGAATGCGCAAACGACTCAAGAATTGAGAGTCACACAAAGAGCAATGGAGAGATGCATGCTAGGAATAATCAGGAGTAAGAGGAAGACAAATAAATGGATTCGCGCACAAACAAAGGTAGAGGGTGTAATCAAGACTGCGAAGAAGATGAAGTGGAAATGGGCCGGCCACATAGGTAGACGAACAGATGGAAGGTGGACGACAAACGTACTACATTGGATTCCTAGAGAAATGATACGACGCGCAATGTAAGATGGGTAGATGAAATCAAGCGTTTTTCAGGAGCTACATGGATGAGGATAGCAGACCGAAATATGTGGAAAGAAAAGAGGGAGGCCTTCATCCAGCAGTGGATAGAAAACGGCTGAATATGATGATGATACGCTTAACGTGGCAACATTGCAACAACTTTGAATCAAACTTTAACACTACAATCGGGGAAAATAACTTGTGTATAAAAAAAGCAGGTAAAATTGAAAAGAAACATCGTAAACGTTTGAAATTGGTGTTATAAAAGTTCTACGTATTACAGGGAAATTACAGAAATTAGACGAAGCAGTCATTCTACTAAAGATTCGAGAAATGCATTCGAGAAGCTCTAAATTAAGATTCGCGAGTTTTAACTCCGCTTGTAAGCGCATCCCAACTACACTTTTCACAAGTTTTCCTTAGTAAAACTCCTTTTTTCGTTTTGTCAGTGGAATCGCAGGAATAGTGATTTAGAAATACATCAGGCCCATTTTTTTTCCCTTATTGGTTATAGTTTTAAAATTCTAAAGAGTGATTATTCAAACGACACATGACCTTAGGTTTACGATGCACTAAAACCGGATATATTCTTACTGTAATTTTAAACTAGTTCTGAACATATTTGTGGCGAGCTGATAGACGTTTCCATTACTCCCGGAAATACTGCTAGGCTCCACAACTAGTCGAAGCAACATCGGTAGGTTTCGAATTTACTTCGTGTCCGTGCGGAAACTTCCGATTCAAGATCGCTCTTTTCACAAGGAAGATTCCCCACTTGGGAAAGAAAGCTCCTGCATATGTTCTATTCCACATAGGAAGATTATGTTTCCACTTCTGTACAGTAGATAAAATAGGCTTACACGAAATATGTGTTATATGTATAAGGCAGATGTTATATAGTCATAATGAAAAACTTTGAGAATGTGAATTCAATAACACATTATGATACAAAGTTCAATTTGAATCTGGTTTGCTTTTCGTTAAGATCATTTTGTATTATCATTGGATATGCGAAAGCTGTTGCTGAAATAGAACTTCTAAATGAAATGAATACGTAAGTACTGACATATATTAGATAGCATGTCGAATCGGGGATGTAATGTGTACTCAAGGTTGTTGTGAATAAGTAAATCTGAACTACGTTTGGATATTGTTTAATATATGATCAGATATATGGCGGTTACTGTGATCAACAAGTAGTAGGCTGCATTGAATTCAAAGGGCATTTGTGGTATATATGATTAAAATATATGGGAGCCAATTAAATATATACCTACCATGAAGTTACAGGGTCTTTTATATGTTATGTTCTCTAGTAAGAATATAGTACATAGTAACTTGTGGGATGGACTTTAGAATTTCACCCATATTGGATAAAGTTAAATAATAGTGGTAACAAGGTATCACCTTGATTAATTTCACTGCGAATTTCGAAACTATCTAACATTACTGTCTACTCCCTACACGAATTCCGCCCATGGAGTAGCTGAGACACATCCTCACTAGTTGAAAAAGTTTTTTTTTTTTTTAATTTTATTTCATGTCGGCCTTGATATTGTACAGCTTTTCTCTTTTCATAGGACATATGCTTTCTTAAAATCCTTAACATTCTGGACTGCAGAATAGTTTAGCTATTAATTTTTTAACTATAATTCTTTAGTTATAATTTCTAAAAACTATAAATTCTTTAAAACTAACTCTAAAAATTCTCAACTGTCGTTTACTAGTTCCAGAAACAAATTCGTCCCGAGGTAATATCCATCCTCAGGCAAATTCTAAAATAACGTGACTACCGTACGGGTTATGTAAAAAATACGCTTTATTTGATTATCTCGGGTAATTATAGACCCCGAGGTCAAAATTTTGGGGCCATACACAGATTACGGTCTTCCCGCAATGAGAAAGACATGAGAAATTTGGTAACTTTTAAAATGTATTTATGACCTTCAGGCATCTTAGACTCAGGCCAATATTGGGTAGGGGAGAGGATATTGAAAGGTATTGGGTCAGACTCTAGTTAGTAAGTACCATCCGGGCATTTACCTGATGTAAAACATGCAACCACTGCTTATGCTTGTTACACAAGCACTCACAACTTGCAATAAATAGGTTTAGACGGATTCAGTGAATTTGGCTTATACTCGAATCACACTTCCCCGACGGCTCCAGAGTTATAGGAAGGTGATCGAAAGGTAGGATAGGAATATTGGGAGATAGGTTATCTCTGAGTAAAAAAAAGAAAGAAAAAAAGGGGGGGGGAAAAGAAAAATCTCAGATGGAGGTTCACACGGATGCTGATAAGGATTTGCGTTCTGCATACATCCAGCAGTGCCAGAAGTCATCAACTTTCTAAAATTTGATACCGGAATTATTTCACTTGGCCCTATCATCATCTATCCGTGAAGAAGCTCAAAGCTCAACTTGCTTGCCCCACTAGTGGTTGTTCTATGAAGGTGCCAATTTGGGACGTCCGGGGATCGAACTAAATGCGTGGATGGTGGGAGCCATGCGAAACCACCTCTAAGAAATATATTTAATGTTGAAACTTTTCTGCTTTCTAAGGCTGCCTATATGGTGGGATGGAGAAATTACACTTACGTCAAGGAATACAAAAAGTGAAAAGGATGTAATGTTACCTTGAAATGAAACAGGTGCCTTGGAAAACAATAATACACTTTACGGAAAACTTAATGAAAGCAAACGAAAACAACAATACAAAGAGATGCTACAGGGATATAATCCCTCGGCTGATTTTACAGTTACGGTAATGGACAGCCAAAATTTTCGGAAAATGTTTAGAACATCTTCTCGCTCAGCTTCATTACCGGAGGGATTTCCCCCCTTTAACGTATGGTGATTGGTTCTGAAGGAGGTCTGTTTCTAATGCGTATCCTGGCCTTACGATGACAAATTATAAAGGAGAGTTTACGTCCTACCTGTTCGGTTGAAATAAACGGAGAAAGTTCTTCCGCACTCAAGTGTCCTGAGTTTGATTCTCGCACCCTTCGGAGATGATTGCGGATTGTCTTTGTGACAACACATATCACAGAAGAGTTCCCTTACACATGGTCACACATATTAGACGCGTGTCGAAACACATAGGCACTGGAGAAGGACTGATATGCACAATAGCAGATTGCGTTATACGGCAAGAAACGAGAAACAAAATCGGAGAATTAATCGAAACGACACGATAACTGAACCTCGGACACACACTTAACCTGTTCGCCTCTCATATTGAGCAAATCGACTTTAATGAGAAACTTAATACTTTGGAAGTACGGAGTCTCTTTTGTAAAACGTAACGTTGCACTCCCGGTGTGTTTGCTGTGAACCAGTAACTTCGACTGACTTATTGTTGACATTCATGCCTTTCTCAGTGCACCACTCACCCATACAGATGCTTATCAGAATAATGGAAACACCTGTAGTTGGCAACACGTCAGATGTATGGGTTGGCAGTGGTGTCGTGGCGACCGCAGCGCCGGACTGCTGGTGATGGTGTGTTAGGTCGGTCTCCATACTACGTCAGGCGTCGTGGAACAGGAGTGTGCAGTGGCTGCAGCAGACGGAGGTAGAGTAAAATGGGAGACCTCTCAGAGTTTCAAAGAGGGCAAATTGTTGGTGCCCGGTTATGTGGAGTGAGTGTGACGGCAGTGGCTAGTGTGTTAGCTGTGTCGCCAGGGACAGTGTCGAAGGTGATGACGGCCTACACAACACACGGGAAAACCATATCGGGTAAGCGGAACAGTGGGCGGAAGAAAAGCATCAGTGACAGGGCACGCCGGGTATTAAAGCGCATTGTCACGCGGAACCGTCGTGCCACTGCGGCGCAAGTGACGGAGGAACTCAATCAGCACCTCCCCCAACCTGTTTCGACAATCACAGTCCGCCGCGAATTACATGACATGAACTTACGGGGTCGTGTTGCACTGGCCAAACCTCTCATCAGGGACCAGAACGCTTTAGCACGCCGCAAATGGTGCCGCGACCATGCAACTTGGACCGTTGACGACTGGAAACGTGTGGTATGGTCGGATGAGTCACCATTCACCCTATTCCAAACCACGGGCCGTGTTTATGTGTGGAGAACGCCCAAAGAAGCGTATGATCTGCAGTGTCTCCGCCCAACTGTGAAACATGGCGGCGGCACGGTGATGCTGTGGGCCTCAATATCATGGTTTTCATTGAGTCCTGTGGTCACACTTCGCGGACGCATCACTGCCAACGATTATGTCGCAATTTTAGGAGACCACTTGCATCCTATGGTCCGGATGTTGTTCCCGGACAATGACGCCATATTCCAGGATGATAATGCACCCATTCACACAGCTGGAGTTGTTGCAGCGTGGTTTGAGGAACATCGGGATGAAGTTCAACACCTCCCCTGGCCCGCCCAATCCCCAGATCTCAACATAATTGAACATCTGTGGTCCATCTTGGAAACACGACTCCGGCGACGATTTCCACCTCCATCCTCTCTTACAGAACGGGCCGATGCCCTGCACGAGGAATGGTGTAATATTCCACTTGCTACCATTCACGACCTCTATGCCTCCATCCCACGTCGCATCAAGGCTGTTCTGAAGGCGAAAGGTGGCCCGACACCATATTAATCTGGTAAGTTGCACTTTCGTTCAGGTGTTTCCATTATTCTGATAAGCATCTGTATGTTCTCTTCATTTTTTTTAAACTCTCCTTCTGATTCGTTTCTCACTCTTTCCATTCTTTTCCAAGCGCCTGTCCATTACATCCATTATTGATACGCCACTTTGGCTAGAAATTCCCTACCAGTACTTCACTAATTGTCTGGGTGCCGCCATTGGGTCGCTCATCCCGGCCGGCATGGTGGCTCGACTTTGGGAGACATGTCTCTCAGGCCTGGTAATCCCTCAGGTACTCTTTTGACAATGGTAAAGTGGTTTAAAAATGAAAACGTTTTAGCACTTTTTGTCTGCAATAGCTCCTTGTATTTTACCTGAAGATAGGTGTTTAAGACCTTTCTCTGTTTCTTGACCTACAGCTGCTTTTTAAAAGAAAATAGAAACGGGTGTAAATAAATGTCCGAGCTCTTTCTCGGTTCGTTGAGTGATTTAATCAAAGGAAACGTTTCTCCCTATTTGCATCTGAAACATAAAAAATCAATCCATGATGGCATAATGAGATTAAAAGAATGATAGACGCAAGCAAATATTTATGGGAAAAGATGATGACTGTTACAAACTCTCGGTCACAAGTTAATTAACACAGCGTGCATAGGATTATTTGTTATTGGAGGGTTGTATTCAATATTACCCGTAAATAAATCATCATCATCATCATTTAACAGCAGACGAGTCATTTATTAGTTGAAATTTTGCTTCCGTGTTTTGTGGATATTTTTGGATGACTGATTACCAAGTTTGTGTGAGGGCACAGAAGATTTAGAACGCGGTTAAATCATTGAAATTGTATACATTTTGTTCACACATCTAATCTGAAACAGTGTTTAGTTTTGCGTACAAATAAAAAAGTGCACAATAGCTGGCGGAAGTTTACAATGTCCTTCTCAAGGCTAACTTGTGCTGCACGTTTGATTTTCACGGTCACTTCCTTAACACGTTTTTCTGTTCAGAATACGTCTTAATAACATCAGTTTAACCCATATGCACATCAAACTTTCTTCAATATCTAGCGAAAAAAAAACCCTGGCAAAATGAGTGTGTTTTTCAGTAGATTAGGTAGTTAAGGAGATCACCAAGAAGATGGCACCGGGTTCTGCCCTCGTTCTCGCTAATCTTTATTATTTATTCATGTGTTAGTAGGACCGTTTATTAATAAATGTTCTTATACTTCTATAAAGAAGTTTATTAATACAATATTGCCTCTCAAAAGATTTATTAATACACCGTTACTTCTAAAAAAAAACTTTTATCAATACACTCTTACTTTTAAAAATAGTTATTAATACACTAGTACTTCTGAAAAACATTTATCAATACACTCTTACTTCTAAAAGTTTTAATAATACACTTACATCTATAAAGCATTTATGAATACATTCTTTCATCAAAAACCCGCTTATTATACACTCTTTCTTCTAAATAAATTCTTATCAATACACTCTTACTTGTAAAAAAATGTTTATTGATATAAATGTATTACCAAAAAAAGTTTATTAATTTCAATTTCAATTTTTATTACTCCAATAACCAATATACATTGGTGTCTGGAGAGTTCAGACACTAACAATGGTATTACAGAATATTTATATTTTGTTGAGTATAGTCAAATAAGTTTCAAACATATTGTAATGTATACAATAAGATTTGTGATATGAACAATAAATTTGCTATATCTATACATAATTCATAATACATAATAATAGTACACAATATATAATAGCTTTACAAAATACATAATAATAATCACTAATAAATGGTATTGCACGATATTAAAGTGTTGTATAGAATATACAACAAGTTTCTAACACAGGAAATAAATTTGTAATATAGACAATGCATTTGTGATATAGGCAGTTGTTAGTTCAGGTGCTGTGGAATTTTATGGTAAGAATTCTTGACATCGTAATATACCTTATCCAGCAAGTGTTCCTTTAGCTGTTTCTTGAATCTATTTATGTTTTCTTCATTTCTTATACGTGTTGGCAGCTGATTGTATATTTTGACACCCACATGACTAGACCCTTCTTGAACGAGGGTTAGTCTTGTAAAATATTGAAAATTTTCCTCTTTTTTTCTAGTACCATATTTATGTTTTCTTATAAGTGTATCGTTGTTTATTTTTATACATAAACCTCTTTCATACAGATATAAAGAACAGAGAGTCAATATTCTAAAATATATTGTTTAAAGAGTTCTTGGCAAGAAGTTCTTCTGCTAACTCCGGCGATGATACGTAGTAACTGCTTTTGTTTAGAGAAGATTGATGCTGTTGCTGATGCGTTGCCTCAAAATATGATGCCGTAACTTATTAATGGATAAATAAGTCCAGAATAAACCTGAATTAATAAATCCTTTCTTCTAAAAAATCGTTTATCAATACACTCTTATATATAAACTCCCGTTTATTAATACACTCTTACTTCTAGAAAAAATTATCAATACACCCTTACCTCTAAAAACGTTTATCAATTCACTCGTACTTCCAAAAAATGTTTACTAGTACACTCTTACCTCTACAGACGTTTATTAATACGCTTTTACTTCTAAAAACGTTTATTAATATACTCTTATTTCTAAAAGAGTTTATCAATACACTCTTACTTTTAAAAAACTTTTACTATTACACTATTACATCTAAAAACGTTTGTTAATACGCCCTTACTTCTTGAAACTTTTATCTATACACTCTTACTTCTAAAAATGCTTAATTTCAAGCAATCAGAGGTTGGTACAGATTAAAAGTTCACTTTTCTTCACCTACCTTTGCCCTCTCCTCGGGCGAGCGCACCTGGTATTCACCTGTCCAACATGATTAGTCAAAAGTTCAAAAACAACTTTTATTAGATAATAGCTGAAAACTTGTGTGAAGTTAAAAGCCTACTTCCTTGCTTATATTGTTATACTGTATATATTTAGTTGTATAGTACAGTCTGAAGAAGTAAGTGGTACGCTTCCGAAACTGTTACGATTTAATTTAATTTTGTGGTTATTAAAGTATAATCAGCCTTGTCAGAAAGCTGTGTTTTCTTTATTCAAGACGGATACAGGACCGTATTTTTATAATAAAAATGTTTATTAATACTCTTTTACTTCTAAAAAGAATATTTTATTAATGCACTCTTACGTCTAAAAATATTTAATAATACTCTCTTATTACTAAAAACATCCTTTATTGATATATTCTTACTTCTAAAAATCTTATATTAATACATTATAACTTCTAAATACCCTGTTGCTTAAAGAAAAACGTTTTGCTCACGTCGTCGCACATTTAAAGTATAGATAAGCGATCAAAAGCTGATTCATTTGAGGCGTCGAAAAAGTGCACTTATTGCATAAAAGAAGTGAATTTTCTTGACAGAGAATTCTTCGCTTCCTTCTTCATTAAGTTCAAGGAGAAAAAAAAGTTATTTGTTCGTGATGTTTTCGTGCTCGAACTAGTAAAGTAACTTAACAATGTTCAAGCTGAAGGACAAGAAATACATTTATGTAATTAGCGATGCACTCTCAAGGCATTTAGCAGCACACAATGGGAGGGATCACTTCCTCATAAAATGCAACCAAAAGCTTTATTCACTTATTGTATATATCTTTTCTGAAATGCTCTCACAAGGAAAGTACTATATTTTGGTTGCCACAGCTAAAGACATTCTTAAAAAAAAAAAAAAAACTGTTTTCGTGAGTAGTTTCAAGTCTCTAATTAGCATGGTTCTGCGATTGTGACGTTTAGTCACTAGGGTCCTGTTGATATAAACTCTGTTACTATAAATTCTAGCTAGTCCCTAGGTGGCTATAAATTCTATAGCAAAGAAGTAGATATAAAGTTCAAACCTTTGCTACTTAACATTTATTTTCACATGTATCACATCTTGCAAGAACAGACTTAGAATGGAAAAGAAAAAAATTACAGTCACTTTACTGAAAGTATGTTTTAAACTTCAGTCGCAGGCAATGGTTTAAATTAGAAACATTTCTAACTTATTAAATAATTGTAAATAAAGATTGGATTGAAAGGTGCGCAGATCATCATTCTATTTAAACAGAACGTAAGAAAAAAATTGTTTAAGCTTAATTTAAACTGCTCCCACAAATTCAAGCCTAGAGAGTTCAAACTTTTAGGGAAGAAAGTTCATAGCCAATTCAAGAGTTCTATCCGTGCCGATTTTTTAAAATTTTCTTTCTTGTTCATTTTGAAAGACCTTCATTGTTTTCGTTTTGGATATCTATAACAACAATTTATATATTAAAAGTTTGCTAAAAAAAAAGGTTTTGTTCGACCGTTCTACTGAACCGACTTTGATCATTCTTTTTTAAAAAATATCTGGATGAGCCATCAATAAACCACATTCTTCTTCGTCAAGTCTCAACTGAAGGAGAAGTGTTTTAGTGTTCTCCTTTGTGTTTTCCTTATAGGGAATATTTATCATATTTCTCACAAACGGCTTGGCCGATTGGAACGATTTTTCGAACATGATCAGATATTGGACTCGTCTCCGACGCTATCATATCATTCGCCATTTGGATTCAAAATGGCCGCCCAGAAACCATTCTTTACACTGTTTGAGCTAGAGATACGAAATTTGGCGTAAAGTTGTGTTATCAAGAGCAGTTTAAAAATATTACAACATTTTGAAAAAAGTAGCTATCTTGAATTCAAAATGGTCGCCCAAAATGATTTTCCATACCGTTCGAGCTAGAGAAATGAATTTTGATATGAAGGTGTACCATCACGAGTAGATCACGACAATGTAAGAAAATGTTCATTAAGTCGCCATCTTAATCCAAAACGGCCGCGCAAAACACATTTTCGCAACCACTGAAACTAGAGAAATGAAATTTTTTCTGAAGGTGTACCATCACGTGTACTGTAGTTTACAATGAATGGGGCAAAACTCCCTTATCGGGCGCGGCTCCCGGGGAGTATGGAACCAGATCTGCACTATGGGGGTGCAGCCTTCCACGTAGAAGCAAGTATTGGTGACAGTCCCGATGATTGTTGCCAACATATTTTATTCACTCCGCAACAATGGTTTCAAATAGTATAAATTGACTCATCTACATTAAAAATAGTTTCAAAAAGTGAAAATTTTGTAGTAATTTTAGCACCCAAAACTGAACAGTGTAATGAAATAAATGCGAAACTGCCATTTAGATTGGCTACCTGGAAGATCAAGAACCTACTTCAGTGTAAACTCTTTAATTAAGAAACTGAACTTCTCCAATATTCCACTGAATGTTTGGACAGTTTAGATATGAGGGACTTACCACCACATATTCTACAGCTAAACAAATTTCTATGGTTATGTTATCGAGGAACCTGAACGTAGCAAAGCTGAAACGGGTCACCGGGTCAAGTTTTGTACCAAGTCTATGCTTCGGACTCGGCCAGACCCGGTGACCTGGACAACAAAGAAGAGTTTTTAACTATTTCCTTGAGTTTGGACAAAGCTGCTTTCAGGGGGTGACCGGGACAGGAGGTGTTATCCCAGAGCACGAAAAATACGACCCGTAAAATTTGCAATCATCATAGTTTCCAGACCGGGTCAGTTGAGTTTCAGTCAAGTTTCTTACCGGGTCACAAGGTAGCAAGATTACCTCTGTTCGAAACAGGCCGGGTCACCAATATGGTTTCAGCTCTGAGGCGTAGTACTGAATAACACAAGATTAATTGTTGACAAAATATATAACAACTTGCTAGATCTACAAATGACAACTGGGTCATGTTAGCCGAAGAGTGTCATACTTCTTCCTCGCATTGATTGAACGCCATCTGATGCTACTTTTCCATTTTCTTTTAAAATAAGACAGTTTCTAATTCGGCTAGCATACTGTATGACGATAAAAAGACCAAAGGGCAAACCATAGAAATGGTAGGTATATATTTGCCTGAATCTATTTTCAGTCATGCATGGCCTGTTATATGTAGCACTATCGCATGTGAGGCCTTTTGAGAATGTGAAAATGGAACTAAACCAAAAGGTCGACCTATTGCTAACGTCGTTTGGAAAGAAGTTTTCTATATTTAAAGATTTTTTAAAGTAATTATTGTTTTATAATAATATTTTCTCTTTTATGTTTGCCCTTTATTTTACAACATTCTTCTTTTCTAATACTTCATTACCATGCAATTTCCTTTTTCTACGATGCTGCGGAGCAGTACGGATATCCTCGTTATTATTATTATTATTTTCTTAAAAGTTGAATTTGCCCTCTTTTAGGTTTCTAATCCATTATACTCGTACTTAGGACCCATATTCTCTTACATATAATTCTAATGAAACTGTACTTCGGGGTTGTTAGCTTTCTGTGCACGACGTCACAGGTTCACTTCCCGCTAAGGTCCATTGAACGGACAAGCTCAGAGTCCATTTTACAAAACAACTATAGGTTCCGTCCTTGGAATAGGGATGGTATCGAGACGAGACGAGGTGAGACTATAGCATCAGTCTCGTTCTCGTCTCGATTTTTTAAAGATAATCTTGGTCTCGTCTCGATCTGAAAATTACGGTCTTTGTCTTGGTCTTGGTCTCGATTGTAAACCTCAGTCTCGTCTCGGTCTCGAGTTTGGACGCGTTAGTCTCGGTCTAAGACGATAGATTTTAGAAAGTTGCCGTCGCTTGACTTATTTCAAATGGCTACGCACGCTTTCCGATCTCAGTACAAGAAAAAGAATATTAACATGATATTAATAGTTTGTTACATTGTTAATTTAGTGTTTAGATTAGAAATAATATTCTGAAATGGAGAGAAAAACATTACGATTTTAAAGTAATATAAAGCTTTAGTTAGGATACTAATAAATGAGATACATGAAAAGATTTCAGTTATGGAAACGAAATTATGTAATACCACAAATTGGGAAGTTGACTGAATAACTGTTACGTTAAAAGCGGAAAATTTAGATTTTAGTCAAAATTTTCTACCAGATTTATAGAAATAAATGAACGTACACTATTAAAAATTCTCCGAAACATTCCTGAGAAAAGCTAGGCAACCATAGCTACTTGGTAATTTCCAATAATTTGGCTAATAAAAGCCATTCATCATACAGTTCTCAGGAATATTGAGACCAAAAGAAAGAAAAAAATATCTAAAGGAGATTTGAACGTAGATTCTTTAGTCAAAAATCCAGCGTCGTAGCTCTAAATTTCCAGTTAAAAGAAACCAGTATACCTAGTGTTAGAATTGTGTTGGCTGAATCCCGAAGATATAAACTAAGTTGATCCCACGACTTACACCTCATTTTAAGCATTTTTGTAATTGTCAATTAGGGCTCGGAATGCCCATTCATTCTAAATATTTCCCATTTCTACCAAACTAAGAACTGGCAAAATGGCGGCAGCAAACTCTTGATCAACAGGTTTCTCATTCTGCGCATGTGCAGAACTGAAAATTAAAAATATCCAGATAATCATACGAAAAGTCTCTGAGTTTTCCTCCATTATAGTGAAACAACATGAAATACTAATTATTCTGCGAAACTTTCCTTAGAATTTCTAGAAACGTTAACTAAATTTTTAACAGTGTACAGTACGGGACAAAATTTTTACTTATTTTGATCTTTTCTACAAGGAAATAATCAAATACAAAGAAATTGAAAATAGCATTTACCGAACTCCACAGCCACACGAATCAATCAGTTTACAATACTGCTCTTGACTGATTAAAACAACCAGTTTATAGGTATGGGTTACAGCTGCACGTCCATACATTAAAAAAAAAAAGATAAAAGATTGAAGTGTGTTTCCGGTAGGCGCTACTTTCAAATAGTGCATTGCGAATCTTATAAACTGAAATAAGCACATTGGTATTTCAAATATGCCGTGCTCTCAGATTAAGAGATGTCATTCCAACAATATTAGCAAAGCATAGCTTAATAGGTTTAAAAAAAAATAACTTTACTGTGTCTAAGGCGTACTAAGTACAATCTTATCTCCCCTCTATGTCCGTCTGTCGACAACTTTCGACTCAGGAACTATTAGGGCTACGAAGGTGGTTCAGTTGTTGTTCGGGGGGTCTCGGCAAAACTCCACAACGATAGTCCAAATTTGACACTCGCTCCGCCTCGCTTCATTTATATAAAAACAATAATGTTGTTTTCGAATGTATGGGTATATTTACGTAATATGTTATCCATGATTTCCTCTGCATAAACTAAACTTCCTACGGGAAACTTTATACAGCATTTGGGCTTCAGCAACAAGTGCTGGGAAGCCTTATGCCATCGCTATGTCTGTCTGTCGACAACTTTCAAATCAGGAACTACCAGGGCTACGACGATAGTTGAGGTGTCCCGGGACTGAGCTCTGAGTTGCTGGTTTCCATACACGAAGAAATAAATATAATGTCTCCATCTTTTCTAAGGTACCAGTTAGTATTGCAAAAATCTGTCCATTTTTTAAAAAAAAATATAATAAGTAAACGCTGTAAGAAAAAAGATCTATATTACAATTTAGAGAGTTTGGCTTCTTGACGAACGCTTTAGTCTTTATGGGACCAGTCAGTCTAGTAGAGGCTGATATAAATGAGAAAGTGTCAACAGAAGTAAAGTACTATCAGCAGGCAGAGAGCATGGGGATGAAAATTCGCAGAAGAAAATAAATACCTGTATTTATCAGTTCTCGAATCAATCTCCAACACTTTTATATTATTATTATTGAAAGACAACAAAAAATAATTTGGCAACTGACTACTCATATGACTTATTAGTCATATTTTAAAACTACAATATAATATGCTAAATAAAATTTATCAGGATGAAACTAATTGTCACAAGACTTCTTCTAGTATGAAACAATATCAACAAAAGCATTAAATCCATATTATCGACATTCATGGGAATAAGGGAATGAGGTCCTCCGAGGCTGTTTCCTTACTTGTACTACCATGCGCAAAGATAGGAGGGGTGCTGACAGTTGACTCACCATTCTGTCTGCTAATGAGGGTTGGTGACAGTGGCGTGTCGTGGTTGAAACAGTAGGTGAAGTTCTACCAAGCCATTTACACGCTTTCATATTAACTACAGGTAACAGTTATCTTGAATATCCAGACTACAGATTTATTCCTAATGTAATTTACTCATACTTCTCAATGTTGAGCATCCTGATGGATTTCACCTCCCCCAATACACCATGCAATTATTAGATCATATTGTTCTCCTTAATACTGATTTTCTATCTTCCAAAACAATACATCGTTTCAGTCAGTTTGATACTTCTCTTCAAAATGGCCACACCTTTACATGGCTGTGCTAGGTATATTTATGATTGAAATCGAAATAATACTTTTCTTGAGTTTGTAATTAAGTAATTTTTCAAACAGTGAAACTGCATGGGACGTTTTGTGCGTGGGGTCCCCAGTTCGTGTCACGCGGGCTTTGTAGCGGACCAAGGCCTTGTGTGTGGATTTTCTTGGGGAGTCGGGGCTCACCCGTTTTCTTCCATTTTCTTCATTCCACCGATTCTCGCATCATTATCCATTCGGCCAGAGCCAAAATACGTTCCCCAAAGACCTTAGATATTCAAATTCAAATGTAACTCCACAAATCAACTTGAGCATTCTTTTAAAAACCTTGCTTCATTTTCTCATGACGTATTTCATACACTTATAGATTTTTTCTTACTTCCAAAGTATGGTTCTCTTTTAGAGTAATATAGCACGTATTCAGAGTTGCACATGAGGCGAAAAACGCCCAAAACTAGACTACATTTTGGTATCGTAATTTCGTTTCGGTTCCACATCAAAACCTTTATTTTTTTAGCCTTTTCCACACCACCCTTAAGAATTGGCATGTTTTCCTTAAGACGGTATTCCGAGAATGCTTACAACAAAATTCATAGAAATGATTTGTCCATCAAGCGTTGGTCCATGAATAGGATGAAGGAAATAGTAGACAGAAACTCAATCAGATACAAGGACGTTTCGTAAACTTCCCTTTTATGTCATTTTATTACTAATTACTTCGGCTAGTTTAAAAAAATAAGAGCAGTGAAGTTTAAGTTTCCACAAACACCACCCGGGACACGATCCCGACACTCCGTGAACTGAACCCTTCTGCCTCAAGTCAGTCGACCACCGCATCCGGCGTCAGGTTAATGAACTAACAGGTGCTCTCGTATATTAGGTACAAATCTACAAAAACAATCTATTTTTCTATTCACGTTAAACCAACAGGTTTCATACCTTTTTACACAAGCCTTTACTGCTAAACCTCATAATCTGCTTAAATATCTGTCCTAAACAATTACTGATATATGCGTCATTAGACCACATTAACTGCGAATGTAAACCTTTTAATCACCATGAGCATAAAACATGGTAAAGGTTTAGGTAGTGTTCGATTTGTTATAAATTACGAAGGGGGATTATAAAACTAGAATTTGCTTGTAACTTTCAACCTACTATCTGTTTGGGTAAAAATACAAAGATTTTATCCCTGGTTGGAATGACATTCGGAATCAACTACCGGGGATGAAATCCTCATGCACCAGGGAAAATCCTGGAGGGTTTTGTCAGTATCTGCTTGAGCGAGTCTCTCTAGCTAGTAAACTTATTTCGCTATTTTCATTTTTATGCATTTAATAGATATTAATTAATATTAAAATTTTCTTCATATAATTAATCAATGCATGTATCTGCAATATAAACTTACACTATCATTTTATCACCGACAAGATTTTTAAGCAGTCTTTAAAACCTAACAGTGAAGATGTGATCAATTAATATAAAGCTTTATAAATATAAATATTTATGTCACTAATATAAATATTTATGTCACTTATCGAATTTGTATATACTCTGGATTATGACAAGGATATATTTTCGTTTTTCCATTTAAGTGGAAAACTGTGGCTTTAACATTTGATACACAGATTCCCTGGATCATAAAACCGTCGTAAATTTTACGAAACAGCATGACCAACTACTACTCAGACGCGGGCGCCCGATTACTCCTCAGTACCTTCCTAACTCTTACTGCAGAGACCAGTTTTTAATTGAGAATCATGTCTGTCGGCTGTGTTGTGCTGATTTTGAACATCTATTCGTAATTTTTACGAAGGTTTTGTAACTGCGTTATTTTTTGAGCGACCGTTTAGAAGTTTACTTTCGTGATTTTTAGTAATTTGTAACGTCAGTAAGCAATTTTAGACTGTAAACAATGTAAAAAAATAGTTTCATAATACTTTTATTATGACAGTACATAATACATTGTTTACATAATACTGTCATAAAAAAGTATTATGAAACTATTTTTGTTTACATTATTTACAGTCTTAAACCGCTTACTGATGTTACAAATGTCATTAGTGGCATTTTTCATCTATCCACCTAATACCTTTTCTTAAGTTTATACGTACAATGTTACATCTGCTAGTTGCTTTGTTCTTATTCTTTTAAGTTGTGTAGTCATAACATCAATAAAATAATTTCCTCACATATGTATAATTTATTCCTCATGACGTCATATTTGTAATTCAGGCATACTGATAGGAAGTTATATACATAAATTTCTATATGTATTTATTCAGTGAGGTATTCCAAATACACAAAATATTGTTGTCTATAAAATTCTATAAACAAACACATTTTCAGATTTAAATAATAATAATACCAAAAGAAATTAACTTGAGTAGTAAAATTTACAAAGGTTTTGTAACCACGTTCAAACAAAAGATGTTTTGTAATCCAGGGTTAACTCCCATACTTGGCTTCGATTTTTTTAATAAATTTAATTTTAAGGCGTTTAGGCAACTATGGCTCAGCCCGTATGGATGATGATGGGATGAATTGATGGAATGAAGAAGGTGGGAGGAAACGGGAGTACCCTGAGAAAATCCACGCACACGGTGTTTGTCCACCACAAAGCCCACTTAGCATGAGAAGGGATCGATCCGACGACCCCAGCACCAAAGGTGAGTACTTGGCTTTGACATAGGACCAATCCGATATACATGTATAATAATTATATCTGATTGTACTAATGATGAACCTAGGGGACGGGACGAGAGAAATCCCCATTGGAACTTCAAAATTCTCCAGGGAGTTTGTTATGAGCCATAGCGAAAGATAAAATATTGTTCTTGAAAGCAAAGCTCCTCTTTTAGCGCAATTCCTACCCCCCGCCCCACCCCCACACACCTCCTGAATTCTCTGCATTCAACACTGAGTGAGAAGACTTCAGCGACTTGATAGTTATATTTACGTTGAAACTTTTCTAGTTCGTCCGCAACATGCGCTTGAATTTTTCCCTTCTTTTTATCGTGATGATAGATAAACTTACTTGGTTTTAAAATCGTACATACTTTAGCTAAGATCCAATTTACCGTATAATTTCTAGTAATAAAATATGGATTATACATCGTACAGGCGATGATGTAATTCCTGACGACAGTGGTAATTATCATGTAGTTTCCAGCCCTGTCGCAACCATTCATAGTGCTGCTAAGGTGGGATTTGGATAAAACAATTCCCAAATCGCACTATGCATAGGGCAGAGAATCTCGCTTTTGGAAAGAGCAAGAAACAACTTCACAGGCGCCACAGAGTAGGAAAGAAAGGAGTAGGTCTCTGCCAGCGCTAAGCTCCAGGCCCCTTCTGATTGGTCATAATGGCCTGCCCGAGAAGTTCACCTTCTGCTACAAATAGTGGACCTCACTTCCGCTCAAGGTTAGTAGAAAAGAAGATAGCTAGGGACAATCCTAAATGCTTCCTTGCCTTCCATCCTTGCTTTAGCTGAGAAACCAAAAGAGCCTACTTTGCAAGACGGATGGCGTCTTCTAGCGTCAGTATTGTGAATTACTTCTAGGTAAAACTATAATAAAGCGAGTTGGTGTTGTTCTTGCTGGCATTTTATATTTATTTCAGTATTTTTGAAACTTGTGTTTTCTTTATTTAATGAATACAGAAATAAAATAATAGGTGAAGTACAGCTTCAGCAACTTCACCTGAAAAGCCGCCGCTGGACTTGGTGAGCAGCCCATCCATGTTCGTTCGCCAAGCAGTTGCTTGGGTACTAACAGGCCCCACGACGTGAACGTATGGATTGGCCA
>JAGDQP010005821.1:55121-70668 GCA_022664845.1 Lepisma saccharinum | reverse complement strand
AAACAGGAAACGAAGGAAGACTGACAGAAAGAAAAGGAAAGAGAAAACGAAAGACAAACTGAAAGAGGATGGATAGATAGATGAATAAATGGGTGGATAGATAGCTAGAAGAAAAGGAATCATGTGAAATGTTATCGAGATTTACATTAGTAGATTGAATTGTTCAGAGATATTTGTGCAACATATGCAAATGGCATTGAATTGGATGTTGGTTCAAACGGTTTTGTATCTCACATTACTCGCCCTTCTCTGCTGATCATACGAGAATGCGAAACAACAATATTACGTACCTCACAACTTGATTGCAAATTTAGAAACTAACGTTCTAAAAGTTCACGCAATTACAAAGAACAGAGTTCCTTTGAGTTTGCTCTGTATATTAACTGGTTTCCACTTCAGTATATATGATATGAGCCTTGCATGTGAAATTTTCCAGTGAAACTGAAGAGAACTGGAAAAACTTCATCAGGATGACCGATAGTACGGCTCAAATCTGTATGCTTTCCCTATACCGATCGAATACGCTACCGGTAATTCAGTTACAGTAAGTTTCATCAGGCGAATGGTACGGAACGTAACGAAGGTTTAGACCGCTACGTTCTCTATCCCCTGAAGAACAATCGCTCAGAAACGTCATACCTCAGATATGTCAGCTGTATGTCTGTGCTATAAATATATCTTAAGTAAAAGTCATGTAGCAGTTTGTGTCATTTTGAATGTTGAATTTATTTTTATGGCCTTTAAGTATCTAAGGCTCAAGCTAGCAGATTGTGTCATCAATTTAATTTTGAAAGAGTTGAAACAAAGCAAAAATCTAGTCTTTTCTGTAGCCTTCCGTTCGGCGCAATAAGCTAAAAATATTTAATGACCTTGAACCACAATCGCTGAAATTAGAAGAGGCAAAATGCCCTTGAGACAATAATTCTTCATCTCCTCCGATTTTTCTTTTCAATTCCACTCTCTACATGAATACAGTTCATGTATAGGATATAAGTAATGTCCTTTATGGACATTCATCTCGGCGGTTACCTATAACCTTCTTGAAGCAAAAAAAAAGTAACCTCATTACCAGAAGGTCAAAGAGGAATGTTAAGTTCTTACATTAATGAAATTGGTATCTAGTTTGTAACAAGAAGCGCTCATTATCTCTCTCTCTCTCTCTCTCTCTCTCTCTCTCTCTCTCTCTCTCTCTCACACACACACACACACACACACACACACCAGCACACACACACACACACCAGCACACACACACACACCTACTTTTAGTTTCCCTCATTTCACGACACTCTGCTCCCTTGGGATATTCTTAAAAAGAATATAATGACAAAGAGAGATGAAGTACTGATTCTCAAAAACTGGGAGTACATTAGACTACCTACTTTTCAAAGGCAGTGACGGACC
The DNA here is from genome assembly GCA_022664845.1 of Lepisma saccharinum. Taxonomy (NCBI): domain Eukaryota; kingdom Metazoa; phylum Arthropoda; class Insecta; order Zygentoma; family Lepismatidae; genus Lepisma; species Lepisma saccharinum. The sequence continues at coordinate 69,264 of JAGDQP010005821.1, read as the reverse complement.
CAGAGATCCATATTTTACCTTCGTTTTTGTTTCTATCAATCTGTTCCCTCCCAAGAAGTAGGAGGCAAAGAACCGCCCCTGAAAACCCAACCCTGTGTTCGTCACTGCCTCTCAAAAATTGGGAGTAAAAAATTGGAATGTTTTACTCCCAATTCAGAGGTGCACTTCTAAGGGTATACGGATGAAAATGAAAGAACAAATTCTTTTTTCAAAAAAAGATAAAACATATTCCAGTTCAGGCCAATCCAAAATTTTTATTTTGTAAAATTATACACTGCATGTTATTTTTTTTTTAAATTTGATATATAGAATATTTATATTCATTTATTTGTTTATTTTGTACAGTATGTCCCTGAAAATAAATGTATCAAATTTTCGGGAGATAAATATTCATATCAGAATAAGAAAATAGTTCCCTTTTAGAAATTTGGGGAAAACAAAAATCCCTAGTTTCGGAGAGTCACATCCTTATAAATGATGATGTTCCGTTTTGCCGAATCCCCTTTCGCCGAACGACCTTACAGCGATTTAGATCAAAACTCTTATCAGATCTTGATTTCGGCGAAAGGGGATATCCCGTTTGGCCGAATCCTCTTTCGCCGAAAATGGAGTTAGGGAAATGTTGACCTGTTTGCGGGATTATTCCTTGAGAGTCAGGGAAAGAGTTTCCTTGACGGATTGAAACAATTTCGTTTACAACGGCGATAAATAATACTCTAAATAACCCCCTTTTTATTATCAGTAATGTGTACTTTCTAATACATACAAATGACACTCATGCATTGTCCTCAGCCATATCCTTTTTTTGATACGGGATATGCAGGAATACTTGTTCATGTTTTGAATCCTCTCATTCAGCCCCCTATACTTCGCCTTTTGTTTCCTTGGCGTATTTCCCACTTCCAAAATGTTCATTTCCGTTTCATATTCAGCCTGCTCTTGTTTCGACAGTTCTAGAAAGACGAAGATATTTGGATGTTCCTTTGCGACTCTTTTATTGAATTTCGAATGCCATCCTTCCACGTGATTCGTTGTCCTAGGACCATCATTACTGAAGTGGTTCCATATATCACTGAAATAAACACACCCAAATGATGAATATCATCAAATAAAATTGAGGAAAGATTCTTCTACAAACATAATATTGTAACTTGAGCTGCCTAACTTGATTTTTACCAGAAACATCTCTCCAGTTAAAAGAAAATAAATAAATAGCAAAAATAAATTATTATTTAAAAAATACATATAAAACATACCTAATTAGAAACATTATTTATATCTGTTTTCTTTTTCTATTGTTTTTTCAAAATTTTCACTAGTCGCAGACCGAAACTATTACAATATTCTTGTTAGATACACGGTACTACATAAGCTAATTAGGTATACAGGCTTTATATTAAGGAAGAAGATAATACAGATATACTCACAGTGGAAAAATTGCATCTGATTCATCTATCCATGTTTCCACCAAATAATCATGGAATTCTTCTTTGTTGATACTGTCCGGTGCGTTTTCTTGTAGATAAAGAAATACATCTCCAACATTATCTACAGGTACTAATGGGAGGCCAGCAGCTCGATGTATCCATTTCCTCACCTCCTGTTCTTTCTCGTACGCAGTAGATAATCCTAACTCTTGCACTTTTCTCCAAATACATTGAGTATAATGAAATAAACAGCCACGTGTCACACTGCTTGAGAAGATGCTACAACGAGCATTCATGGCTGCTTTCTCAAAATCTAGAATTATCTCCGATGGACAGAAATTAAATCCATTGTCACTAGCTTTCTGTCGTATCAAATTAAATAATCTAACATATACTTCCTCTCGCTTGCTGGGAAGGAGACAAAACAATAAGGGAAACGTCTGCCCCAAGTACTTTGTATGTAGTGTGTAGAGCTGACAAAAGATGCGAGGAACACACTTAGGCCTAAAGATACCATTGAAATTGTTTCAATCCGTCAAGGAAACTCTTTTCCTGACTTTCAAGGAATAATCCCTCAAACGGGTCAAGATCTCCCTAACTCCATTTTCGGCGAAAGGGGATTCGGCCAAACGGGATATCCCCTTTCGTCGAAATCAAGATCTGATAAAGAGTTTTAATCTAAATAGCTGTAAGGTCGTTCGGCGAAAGGGGATTCGGCAAAACGGGATAGAATCTTATAATTAAATGACTAATCTCGAGAAATAATGGCGTAAGTGCTGTCGTCTTGGCAAATCATATTCGAAGTTGCATTTCGATACATCTTTTTGAGCAGTAGTTTTATGATTGAGGAAGCGGCGCATACACAAGTTTCGTAATATTTTTTTTAAAGGAATTAATATGGTTCAATAAGGATAACACAGAAATCCCGTATACGCTGCACCCTTCAATAACGAACATTGCTTAAATAGCTGTATTGGATACGTACTACCATAGACCTCATAATAGATAGACTTGGCATGCTTCCCCATTTCTGTCTGCACGTGATTTTTAATTCATCCGCTAGCTAGCTCTGGCATAGACGTATTATGAGGTCTATGCCAGAGCTACCTAGCGGATGAATTCAAAATAACGTGCTCTGAACAAAATCCCATTAGTTTTAGCGCAGACAGAAATGGGGAAGCGTGCCAAGTCTATCTATTATGAGGTCTATGGTAGTACTTTGGTTATGATTTGGAAAGCCGATACAGTCATAATTTGTCGAGATTACGCAGGTTTCGATATTTCCTCAAAGGAACTTTTTTTTTCTTGTTCTGATGTGAAGAACCACCTCCTGAAGTGTGTCCCATTATTTCAAGAACACATTGTAATATATTATTTATGAGTTGAAGTGACAGCTATGGCGTAAGTTCGTCACAAGTTGAAGGGATTACGTCCAGTACAGATCCCATCCTTGTATTCTCCCGGTGAAACTGAGGAATACAAAAAAAAAAGTCACTCATGAGTCGAAACTGCTTGTCTCCTTAGTTCACGGTGTACCGAGCGGTCGTAGATTCACATTCGGGAGGTTCTGCGTTCAATCATAGTGGCCGATCATCCTAACTCAGGTTTTTCTAGGGGTTTTCCTCAAGCAAATGCCGGGATGGTATCTTCATATTCGTTCCTGGCCAACTCCTTTCCTCTACTCGATCCTGTCATGAGCCTTAGATGCCTAAAGGTCATAAAATAAGTTCCAAATTCAAACGTTCGCGGGGTTAAACACTCTAGCACAGGGGTTAGAGTACATTGACATCTCTATGGAACGGAGATTAGGTTTTACCATGAATGGCTAAGCGCGAGGATGACAGCCGAAAGAAGTTCGATCCAGTAGTGGATCGAGAGAGACCTCCCCCTTCCCCATAGAAAAAATAGTTGTTTTTTACATGCTTTTCTTTAGTTCACAATGGTTCATGGTGTCCTAAAACTTTGCAACGTTAATTTAACTCATTTTCCGACGTCATACCATGATGGAAATTTCAATAGTGGCGTAAGTCGGGTGACAATACAATATTCTATTGTTACTTTACTATATATTTACATATATTAAAAGCATTATATTAATATTTTTAATATGAACTTCTTTATCTTAAAATAAATATTAGCCTGCAACGAAGCGAAGTTAAATGACTCCCGTAGTTTCCGTTTGATCAGAGATTTTTTGAAAAGACTTCGTATATATATATATTCGTGCTCCGATGCTGATAATGCTTGCAAAATAATTCGATCGTGTAAGGCCGCGTTTGTACGCTACAGGGTGTTGTTAAAGTTTGGAGCAAGTGGAAGAGAACCCGGGCAGCCGCTACAACAGCTCCCGCAGTTTAGGTTTGAACACTTCTTTATTACTCAAAATGTTTCTGACAGTGCCGACAGAAACTACAAAGCCACAATTCCGTGTAACAGATAGTTTGGCAGATATAGGCCAGTATATGTCTTCACAAATGTAAGTGAGATTTTTCTACAAAGTGAGTAAAACAGAAGGGAGAGTAACAATAGGCACAAGGACAAAATAGGCACATCAGAACAACCTTTTATTAGACTTTATTAGACTTTTATTTTACATGGCAAAAGTTAAAGCTGATAGCCTTGTCTTCCACTTAACCATGATACATAATTTACATATCAGAAGAAAAATACACATAAATACAAAATCCTAAGTTGATAAAACATATATACAGACACAATACACACACAGCCGACAACTACGACAAGAATACAATACTATTAGTAACACATGAACCCTTCCATATTATAATGAATCTATCTCTCTTCTAACTTTCCCTCCCTTCCCACTTTATCGATACAGACCCAATTTAGAACTCACTCCACCCCAACCCCCAAATACACCCACACCCATAAACACATACACACAATGACAAGTTAAAAAAAACGAGTCAATACAAGGATAAAGACAAAAATTATTAAATGTACCGCATTTGAAACGAAGGTACAAACTGAAGCACGAGCATGGAGAAAATAATAATATAATATTCAAAGGCACAGTCCAAAAATATACGAATCTCACAAAACATCTGAATTTCGGGGGTGGGGTTCGCACCCCCAGGACCCTCCACCATGTACGTACGTCCCTATCCGTAACTGTCAGCGAATTCAAGAGTGGAAAATAAAGTGTCCATGGAGTGTGATTTTGAAGATTGCCCTGTATGCCTATTTTCATTCTCCCTTCTGTTTTATTCACTTTAGGGAAAAGCCTAACTTCCATGATTTTGAAGATTGCCCTGTATGCCTATTTTGATTCTCCCTTCTGTTTTATTCACTTTAGGGAAAAGCCTAACTTCCATGATTTCGAAGATTGCCCTGTATGCCTATTTTGATTCTCCCTTCTGTTTTATTCACTTTAGGGAAAAGCCTAACTTCCATTTGTGAAGACAAGTACTGGCCTATATCTGCCAAACTATTTGTGGCTTTGCAGTCTTTATCAGCACTGTCAGGTATGTCCATACATTTTGAGTAACAAATGCGTGCGTGCGGCAGCCGTTGTAGCGGATGCCTTCCACTTGGTCCAAACTTTAACGCCCTGTAGCGGACAAACGCGGCCTTGCACGGTCGAATTACATTGCAGGCATTATCAGCATCGGGGTACAAATGCATATACGAAGTCTTATCCAAAAATTATTGTTCCAACCCAAACCCTACCCTTGTAAATCATTTACATTAAGCTACTTCATAAACATCACAAAAGAAATGGCTTCCAATAGGCTTCTTAGCTGCTAGTAAAAGTTCATAATACCCTTGTCACTTCCATAAAAGTAGTTCCAACTTCTGCAAACTAAAAATGTTTCCATGTTCTTTCTAATCTTGATTGAAACACCTTCTAGGGGGGGAGAAATTTATCCCTGGCAAGGACGAAAAATAAAATTTCCAGGGGGGTCCCGGGCATCCCCCCCCCACCGCTAATTCGCACACTGGTTGGTGATGTTGCATAACTTATGACACACTGCAGTTATAGGCTATGATAAGATCTACTTCTAAATCATGACTGGAAAGTTAACGTTCATCAACGGTAGCAGTGTTAATTTAACTGCACTGCCATCTATCAGCGTTGTGATCAAGTACGCGATCAACAAAAAGAACCTTTCACAAGCTCAGTCTGACAGTTGGCCCGCTGGAGTATTGAGCAAATTGTCGTATCAGAGGCCGGGAGACCGAAGTTCGATTCCCGCCCGCTTGGTTTCTTTTTCCGCTTCCTGCTTACTTTTTTTTATTTGCTCTGCTTTTGCTACCTTTCGCATTTATAACATTTTACATAATTCACGGAAATAAGTCGGAAAAAGTCAGGTTAGATTATTTATCATTATACGCTATCCAAACACTAAACATCACGTTAAGCACTAAAAGAAATTACTTTGCATCTTATATGCTGTGACATGTTCATTCAATCTTGAACCGAAAAGAACGTAAGGTCAAGTTAGACTTTCTCCTTTCACTTTCAGTGATGCAAATAACGCACTCCCAGTGCTGGTATCACTTCAGTACATATTTACTGTACTGAGACGGAAGCTTATATCAGATTCTCTATCTGTCGAGATAGGTCTCCCGTTATTAAAGCTCGATTTTTTTCATTTCGAATAGTTCTGTGGTTATGGATGTTTGAGGACTTAGAATTCATTCTGGCAGTATTTTGTGTTTGGCGGAAGGGGGTGGGGGTATGGAGGAATGTAAAGCAAAAATTGGAGGACTTATATAGTTTTTCAAAGTTTCTATCTATTTTTAATCGTAAACAATGTCAAGTTAACTCTGTGTGCGTGTGTGCTCGAGAGTTTGGAAAGAGACAATCTATATTAGAGGTATCGAAAATGTCTGAGTGCATCAGAGCTCAAGTTCTGGAACTATATTTATGAAGATTTCTTTCCACACCAGCTCAGGTCAGAAATCCTGATAACAGATTTTGCAAAAGTTCTCCTGTTACACAAGGTGAATTTCAAGACGGTAACAGAAAAAAAAAGAAGATTCTAGCATCCATATTTATCAGCACTTTCAGAACCAATCAAATGTTTAATCCACTCCAAAACTCAAAAGTAATGTGAGAAAAAAAAACGTTCATTTATTTCCGCACACCCTGGAATTTCAACTAACTACAATAGCTAAACAAAGGCATCTTAATAAAGGGATATTCCTACTTAAATCAAACTCTTTTGAGCCCTGTGGTAATGTTTTATTAAAAGTAGAAGTTAAGTGAACCGTTCTTTAAAAGAATAATCATAATTAATAAAAATGTTCTTATTACACAAAAGATGAGTTACACAAAGAACTAACTTATTGAATAGTTCTTGAACATTTTATTATAACAGAAAAGTAAATACTTTTTTTCTGATGAAAGAAAAAAATGTTTCTTTTTCATTTCTTTCCCAGAACTATAGAAAAAGTTTCCTCGTTAATTATAATGTGGGGTACACAAGAACTCCTCTTAGCAAAGAGCAGTAAAAAAAGAGAAAATTTGAATAATGGTTTCTTTTTAATTAAGCAAAGTAACAAAATAAAATTCTATTGATGTTTAAAAATAAATGACGGATTATTACATCAATTTCCAGTTCCCTTCTCCATGGATTTTCTTAAGTGTGACAATTGACTATTGTTTAGAAAAAAGGAACGCGTTGCATAACGTGAGGAAAGATTTTATTTTTTCAATAACAAAAAAAGAAGCAATGTAACCTTTTTTTTGTGTGTAGAGATTACGCGAAATTTATTGTCTTTTAGTTATCTACAATAAGGTACAAAAAAGAGACAGGTAAAGCATCCTGTGCGATGTGCACGCGCCGTGAACGACGCATGGGGGATGTGGAGGTAGCGCTCCACATATTCTCAACCTACGGCACGAACTGAGGTGGGTAAGTCCCACGCTCGATCGCTTTTATCTCCCAATGTGCCCAGAATACCAAGGATACTCAGGTACTCAATTTGATAGGAGGCTGAGTGCACCTCAGAGCCCCAGGTCGGTAAAAGTATCCAGCGTCCTGACCTGGATTTGAACCCGGTACCGCCTGAGACAGGGTCACTCAGTTATCTACAATAAGACTATTTCAAACTTGCTGATTTTCCCACTCGTTGGTGCGTGATGAATCAATTACAAAAATTGAGAAGGGGCTACTTTTAATATTGTCATTCATTGTTCTTTGTACCAGTGGCGGCGTAAGGCAATCCGGGGCTCGAAGCAAGTGAACTTTATTGAGACCCATTCGTGAACACAATCGTGAGCGCACACTACTACTATTGGCCGGAATATCTCCTTTTCCATATTCCGAGCCACGCGAGAAAATTGGGGGCCCCACTGGGGCTCACTTGCCAAAATAAATATCTTCTCGCTTGCTCTCCGTATCTTATACATGAGAATGGTAATTCAGATTGTGCAGAGCAATATTTATTGTGTTAGTCTAAGCAAAGGTATTAACAAAAGGACAATGAGAACATAGGAATTAGAACCCACAGAACAACGGCTAACAAAGTTCCAAATTTTATGAACACTCTTTACGTTGCCGGACGATTCGCCAATCAAAAGAATAAATACAATTCACATTTTCGTAGAACATAAATCAAGTTAATTTCAAAATCAACACTCGAAGAGAATCACAGAATAATTAGGCACATATACAACAGCTACCTATCAAGAACATCTTGACCTAATTCAGACATCGCGTTTATCAGTGAATGAGAACATTACAACCAGGTATTTTAATAAAAGGAGTCAAGTCAGTGACTTAGTGCGTTTTAACACGGACTGTAAATCTGGCTGTATTGCAATAACATGATCGAAAGGTCATTCGTAGTTTCTTTTAACTTAGTTTGATGGAATTCTTTCTTGTATCGATTCAAGGAGAAAAAACGAAAAATGAGTTATTTTGACTTAATTCCTTCTAACACTGTATGGTTCAATTTGGGAACAGGAAACCGTAAAAAAAAAAAAAAGTCATTTTTCAATTCATATATATGAATTAGTGTTTCTTTCAGAATTTTATTTTACCTCTCCGGCGCGGCGGTGGGATTCTAATCCTTGATATCGGTGAGGGGATATTTTTATGCACTGGGAGAGGGGCAATACCTCCCCCAGTAATCCGCTTGAAAGAAACACTACATATAATTTGTTGTAACATAATACAAAAACAAACAAACAAAAAAGAAAAACGACCACATATTGTCCTCTATTTCATTTCACATATTAAAAATATGCAATTAATATGTCGTTAGTTCGTTTTTCTCCACTATGAAGAATTGATTTATTGGTTTCTAAACTTTTCTATTGTATATCATGGCATCGGACCAATGAGCGATGAGATGACAGCTGCGCAAAATAGGTGATGAGAAAGAGCGTGCAGCTTCTGCTGCATGTAGTCGATGTCAGCAGATAAAGAAATAATTGACTCCTAAATCATTGTTGGCATGAATTGAGTTTTTGTAAAACATTGTTCCAATCTCTCTCTCTAGGCTTTATATTTCATCTCTCTTTTGTTGTTTTGTGCAATGTCAACCTCAAACAATACATACGTCAGAAGAAGTAAACGATGGCATGATCCCTCACTCACAAATGAAACGACGTTTTTATGATCTAATAAATACCTTGTCTTCTCTTCGGTATATTGTTGCATATTTCTCTCTCTCTCTCTTTCTTTCTCTCTCTCTTATGATTATTTGTGCTCGTGTAGGATATATGTATGTCCATTTGTCATGGTCGAACAAACTATCTAGAGAACGGTTTTTGTTTTTTTTTTGGATCTTTGGTCATTCGATAAGGATGCTTCTTCTCTCTTTAGGAACGAATCTCTCTTATCATTTGTTTGAGTTTTTTTTTTTTTTTCAGTGGATACGATACGGGACATGAAGGCTGAATCCAAGCAGGTTTTCCCGCCTTTTTTCGTTTTATACGTCGATTATTCAAGTTTGAGTGCATTTAAAGAGAAAATAACTTTCACAAACTCGAGTTTATAACGTGCTTGAATAAGGAATACCATTAATTTGAAAGAAAAATTAGCAGAAACTTCAAAACTATGTCAAAACACTTTTAGCACAATGGGATTGTCTCGAAAGTGTTTTGACATAATTTTAAATTTTTCTGTTAATTTTTCACTCAAATTATTGGAGTACGTAATAAACTATTGGAAGTCCTTAGTACCAAAGCTGAAACGGATCATCGGGTCAAGTTCTGGACCGGGTCATTGGGTTTATGTTTGAGACTCGTCCTGACCCAGTCACTCAAAGGGCACAACAGAGTTTTTTTCTCTCCCTTATTATACCCTGTTGCGTTTGAACAGTGTTTCTTTTAGGGCTGACCCGAACCGAGATGGCCCTGGAGTACCCGGAGGCTTGCAAATAACTTTCCTTTCTTGGAAAATGTTTCTGGAAGAATTCTGTGTTTAAAATGTTAAATAGGAGTATTTAAAAATATTTTAAAATTATCAAGCATGATGTTCCCGTACCACATAGTCATGATTGGTTGCAGGATTGTCAAGAGATCATCAGTTAATTACGTTGAAACTTGATCATGCGGTCGCCTTGTCACCGAGTCTGTCTGATCATTTTCGATCAAGACACAGTCACGGGGTTATTCGGGTCAAGTTCGGGTCAGGTTTCGGACCAGGTCAATTGGGGCATTCGGTTGAAGTATTGGACCGATCTATTGGGTCACTTATGTTCGGACCACACTGCACTGCCTAAAGTGATTTCGTTTTTGTTCTGCTCGGTACCTACTGGAAAATGAAAAGCAAGAATGAAGCTTTGGAAAGCGGCTCTAATAATACTAATGAATGTCTTTCTGTGAACTAAATCATTATTTGAGGATCTTAGATATAGATGTCAGATAGTATAATAATACTAGTGTAATAATATGTCAGATAGTTTCAAGATCCGCAACGGACTGAAACAAGGCGATGCCTTGTCACCACTACTGTTTAACTTTGCGTTAGAATATGCGATTTTAAAAATTAAAGGGGACAAAAAGAGACTAACATTGAATGGTTTGAATCAACTGTCCGTATACGCGGATGATGTAGATTTAATAGGGGACGATATAGATGCACTACAAAGCAACGCCGATGCGTTAGTAGAAGCGTGCGATGAGATAGGTCTACAGGTAAACATAGATGAAACAAAATACATGATAACAAGCCGAAACACAGGGAATGAAGGAAATAAAAACACAAGAATTAGGGATGAGGTCATAGAAAAAGTAAACAAATTTAAATACTTGGGAGAATACGTAACAAGCAAAGCAAAAATGAGGTCACGGAAGAAATAAAAAGTCGCTTAGTATCGGGGAACGTATGTTTATATTCAGTCCAAAAACTTCCAACATCGCGATTAATATCACGGAAATTGAAATTGAAAATATACAGAACGGTTATTCTGCCGGTAATACTTTACGGTTGCGAAAGTTGGAGTACGACCCTAGCAGATACATAAATTACGTGTATTTGAAAATAAGGTTTTGAGTAAGATATACAGGCCCGAACGGGACGACATGACTGGAGAATGGAGGAGACTGCATAATGAAGAACTCCACGGACTGTACGATTCACCAGATGTTGTAAAAATAATGAAATCGCGGCGACTAAGGTGGGCAGGCCATGTAGCTTGGATGGGGAAAAACGAAGATTATATTCCATCCTGGTTGGAAGGCCGGATGGAAGGAGACCATTAGGAAGACCGAGACGTCGTTGGGAGGACAATATTAAAAGAGATCTTCGAGAAGTAGGTGTTTGTGATGAAAACTGGCTTGATATTGCCCAGGATAGAGTCCAATGGCGAACGTTTCTTACTGCGGTGATGAACTTGCGAGTTCCATAAGCCATAGAGTTAGTTACATATAGATGAGAAACTTGATAAAATGGCATGATGCCATCCACCATTACGGACATTGAAATGTCTCAGCTAAAATAAACAATTTCAAAACTCAAGTAGTTTATTTGATATCGTCACTTTGGAACCATAAGGTACTATGTCCACCAGTGGCGTATTCTGGATTCCCAGCTTGGACTACCACTAGCCAAAGTAATAAGTAGAAGGAGGGCACGGAGGGCACACATAGTATTGATGATGATAATAGGCGTTCTGGCCTCAATTTCATGTAAATTAATATTATTTGTGCAGATCAAAATATTTTTTCACAAGCTTAGACTGCGGTGGTGACCTAGATAGTCCACAGGATACGCTCCTGGTGTCTTTTTTTTTTTTGGCAAAATGGAGTCAACACTGCAATCAAAGACCTTGTACTGAAGAGCATCAACCCCAAAAATAATATCTCACAAAACGATCTTCAAGTGGCTAGAAATGTTACAAATGAAATGAATTTATACAGAGTTTAAATGGCACTCAAAGTTTAAAACGGTTTCTTCTCAAAAGTAGCTGGAGTGGACATAGTACCTTCTGGTCCCAAGGTGACGATATGCATTTATAAGTACTAACAGGGCCGCTTCCTAAAATTTCATTGTTTTTTGTAATTTATCAAGCATTTTTTTTTAAATATGAAAACAAAAAACATACATAGGGAGTATGTACTAAGGTCTCTTAAATTTATAAGTACAGATTATAGTTGATTACAAATAACCGCAGAAAATTTATATTGTTAGAAATGTAATCTTAAGCCATTTTTTTTCTGGTTTGTAACTTATATTGCTTTTAAAATTGTTCAAAAAATTATGTCTAAGTTAGTGCAAATAAAAGAGACTTAATCCATTTTAAAGTGTTCATTTTTTTTTTAAAGGCTCGACAAAAATTAAGAAAAATGAGTTATAATAACCTTAACATGTTGACAGTTTAAAACTGAGCTTCCATTATTTTATATTTATTATTATTATTATTTGAGATGGTTTAAATATGCAAAGAATCTTTCGGTGTAGTATTTTGTTCCTTCGTAAAAGTTGGTGCGAACTTCATTATCTCAGTTTTGGTAAACCATATGAAAAGGATACGAGTGCTGTATTGTTAAACACAAAACTCAATACTCTATGCTTCAAAAAATTATTTTTTAAAAAAATTGTAAGTAGAGTTTTATAACGAAATTGTTTTCTAATGTCATTTTCGGCAAGAGTGCGAGATGGAGTTCAGTATAATTAAGGTTAATGTAAAGCAATGATCTCCAACAAAAGATGGCAGCACTACCTCCGTATATGTCTAATGTACTTTTATCGTTGCACGAAATTTCAATGCTGCTCCTACAAATTCAAGCCTAGAGAGTTCTAACTTTCAGGGAAGAAAGTCAATAACCAATTCAAGACTTCTATCCGTGCCGATTTTTTAATTTTATTTATTTCTTCATTGTTGAAAATGCTTGATTGTTGTTGTGAATATAAAAAAACAGCTCCATCAAATTAGCCCCTCCCAGTCCGGAACAAATTTCGAAACTTTGTCAGGATTTAGTGCTCAATTAGTGCTTTCGAATCGCATAATTGACCGAATTCGTGCCGTTCATACAGGCTATATAAATAGCCCCATTGTTGGGAGGGGCTAACTTGACACCTGGCCCCTCCCAGTGAGCACGAATTCTGAAACTCTGTCAGCATTTAGTGCTGCACAATGAAACATTTCTTTCAACCCACAAGACTTAAATTAGCCTAAAAAGTAGCCTCAACCTAAACGTGCCAATCGTCAAGTTAGCCCCTCCCAAGAATGGGGCTATTTATATAGCCTGTATGAGCGGCACGAATTCAGTCAATTATGCCATTCGATAGTACTAAATCTTGATTAAATTTTGTGAGTTTTATCATCCATTCTGCGTGATAGGTTAGGGTAGCCTCATTATAATGGGGCTAGTTTTTGAGCTAATTAAAGCAGCACGACTTGCCGAACTAACATATTTCGTCATCACTAATTGAGCACTAAATCCTGGCAGACTTTCATATTTCGTTCTGGACTGGGAGGGGCTAACTTGACGATTGGCACAGTTAGGTTGAGGCTACTTTTTAGGCTTAATTAAGTCTTGTTGGTTGAAAGAAATGTGTCATTGTGCAGCACTAATTGAGCACTAAAATGCTGACAGAGTTTCAGAATTCGTGCTCAGTGGGAGGGGCCAGGTGTCAAGTTAGCCCCTCCCAACAATGGGGCTATTTATATAGCCTGTATGAACGGCACGAATTCGGTCAATTATGCGATTCGATAGCACTAATTGAGCACTAAATCCTGACAAAGTTTCGGTATTCGTTCCGGACTGGGAGGGGCTAACTTGATGGAGCTATTAAAAACCTATAAAAATGAAGCTCTTTCAACAATGAAGCAAAAATAAAATTAAAAATCAGCATTGATCGAACTCTTGATTCGGTTATGAACTTCCTTCCCTGAAAGTTAGAACTCTCTAGGCTTCAATTTTTAGAAGCAGCATTGATTTTTTTTTTCGTTCAAAAATAAAACTATATTACACATATACAGAGGTAGTGCTGCCATCTTTTGTTGGAGATCGTTGCTTTACAATAACCTTAAAGATTAGACATTTTTTTTAAAGTACATGTACGTACATCTAGAGTCAATGTTTAAAATTATTTGAAGTTCGAGGGCTACATGATGGTAACGCTGTAATTTCTACCAAACGGAAGATTTTAAAAAAAACGAACTTTTTTTTCTAAACACTAATCTGGCGACATTCATTTTAACGATTTAATTTTTCTTAATGCTTAAATATATATATCATCATCATCATATTCAGCCGTTTTCTATCCACTGCTGGATGAAGGCCTCCCTCT
>JAGDQP010005821.1:0-55021 GCA_022664845.1 Lepisma saccharinum | reverse complement strand
CGCTCGACTTCAATGCGAGCGGTCCCGGGTTCGATTCCCGGTGGGGGCTCAAAAATTTCGGTGTTGACCCAGCACCGTGAGGACAATTGGGGTGCTGCTGTGAATAAAGACAGTGAGAGCTTCGACTCTCCTCTCCCAACCCGTCTGGTCAACGTGGGAGCAGTAGACCAACTCCTCCCTTCGGGGAGAGGCCTCATCCACTAGTGGATTGAATATGGCTGTGATTTATTATTTATATATAAAGTAGAAATCATTTCATATTAAACTTATTTAATCACAGAAAGTTTTCTTTGTTAGGAGTCCAAATTTATCTCAGAATCCTCTACAACGAAATTTGATTGCAAAATATTTTGCAACTTACATACAAGAAATCTACAGAAAATCTGCCCACGCTCTTATAGACAGAAACCTTTTATAATACAACCGAACAAAAACTAACTTCCGTTCTTACAAGTTTGTGAATAATAACTGTTTCTGGCGACTAATTTGATTTCCTTTTTTTAGTTAAAATAAAAATGAAACAGTAATTCCCAGAAGAGACGTGAGCAAAGAAGTTACGTAAGAGATTGAAAGCTATTGTGTGAAAAACAAGTTTAAGACCTTCAGTTTAACGTAGATATAACGTTAAAAGAAGAAACAAGCCACAAATTAGCTATTAGAAAGGAAATATTATTTTTGTAAGCGGCAAATGACGTAATGCCTTTTCGGTGTGAACATTTGAGATTTCCCAAAATGTCAATTGTTTCGACTTCGCTAAAACGATGCACAGAAAGGCTTCGTTAAAACGATAATGAAGCCTTAGAAAACAACTTGGAAATTATGTTTATGCGGAAAAACCTTTTCAAGTGCATTTGGTTTTTAGAAAGGCACTAAAATGTAGAAAATATTTTTTTCTGTAGGGTGACGTACTCCCAGCTATAAAAACAGCATATAATTACTGGTTTTGAAGATAAATCAACTTCATATACGATCATAACATACTAGCCATCAGATGTACCATACTGGATTAATTTTTCTCAAAGTAAGTGATGAAATTTGCAACATCATCTTGAAGAGACGAAACTTTAGCATGGATGAGATTGGTGTACATGCTCCCATGCTGACCAGACGCGTTGGGAGAGGAGAGCCCACGCTCTCACTTATGATTGCCACTGTCTTTTGTTCATAGCAGTTCCCCAACTGCATCACGATTGTAGGTTGTAGATACTGTTTCAGACCCCTTTCGCTTTGGAAATATATTTCTACGTATAATTACGAGGGCAAATCAAAAACTAAAGGAAATTTTAAAGGTAGGGGCATGCCGGCGATTTTCCCTGGTGTGTGAGGATTTCATCCCGGGTTGTTGATTCCGAATATCATACCAACCAGGGATTAAAAAATCTTGATATTTCTACCTAAACAGGTTGAAACTTACCAGCAACCACTAGTGCAAGGATCCCACTTTCGTAAATCATCGAAGACCAATGGATAACGGTGTCCAAGTTGGCTACATTTGGATATCGGATGCGTCACTGAAGCAGGCACTGAGCGACTGCCAGTTCGCCTCTGATGAAGAAGTAAAAGGAAGCTGTGCAGAAATTGTTGCGGATGCAGCCCCCCCCCCCTTCCCCACACACACCAAAAAAAACTTGCTTTCTGCGGAAATAGAAAATCTAGCGGAACGATACGAAGTGTATGGTTCTACATGGGAATGTTCATTTGCTCACAGTTGTTGAATTAAATGTGTTACATGGACTTTGCCATTGTGATTTGAATCATGTTCTTATTACAATTGTAAGCGAAATTATATTTTTATGTACTTTTCATACCCAAAATCAAATTGGATCCAGGTTCTTGGCGGTAAATAAATTTCAGTTTCAGGCCGGGATAGGGTGCGGAGAGGATGTTGGAAGGTAGAAGGCCAAGGCTTAGTTAGTAGGTGCTATTTCGGCATTTACAGTTTAATAACTTTCCAATGATGCATTAATTAATTAACAGTAGGAGAAAAAATCAGAAATTTTGAAGAATTACCCTCATAGCACAACAAGTTTGCAGCAATATTGGCATTGCAAGTCTCCAAACTTGTAGCAAGTTTGACATTGCAAGGCTGCAAACTTGCTACAATCTTGCAACAAACTTGTTATTTGACGAATGCCAAATTTCCTACAAATTGTGCACGCCAAACTTGGTACACACTTTTCAGGACAAACTTGCAAACAAGCCTTGTTTTTAAAAATGTTGATAAACCATCATCGAGCCTGTAGTGAGAAAAGATATCAGTCAGCAATGCGACTCGAACTCACGACCGTCAGATTTGTTTGTTGTACTCCACCACTCTACCGATTATCACACGGGGTTTTTGTAACCCACGGTATTAGCCCAGGAAAATGAACATACGTGTATATTTATAGACAAACTATTTTTTTTCTAACGTAATTGATATGCTGAATCGAACACACGGCTAACTAGCTTAACTAGATAGTTAGTAATTAACTAGCTTAAGTGCATACTACATATTTCTAAAGAACTTAAATAAAATACAGCAAAACCTCGATTGACGGCGTTTGTCGGAGGACATGCTTTACCCCGCGTTATAGCTTAACCGTGGTAAATCGAAAGAATTTTATTAATGTATGTTGTTCAGAAGACATACTTTATACCGCGTAGAATCCGAATTCGCGGTGAATCGGACTGCGTTAAACCGGGCTTCCACTATATTAGATAAATATATTTTTTTTTCTTTTATTACAGAAGTTATATTTCTTTCGAGAATTCATTACTGCCACGTGCGCGAGATAAGCTATGTATTTTGTAAAGCCCAAATATTAGTCACAGCAAGATAAAAGATACCTGAAGTTCACGGGAAAGATATTGTTCAGTAATTGTTTATCACTACAGTAGATACGTTTTTGTTTTGGAACTGAAAACAACTTGAAGGTCACTGTTCTTCCGATTATATTCTCGTGAAAAAAAAAATACTTTTTTTTTTTACCATTATGTTTTGAAGCGTGTAGTATCAAAACTCGTTTTATGCATTTGGGTAAATTTTAAAGAAGATAAAAAAAAATGAAATTTGTTACAGGATGTATGTTCATTCTTAGATCAAAATCTGCATAAGTATTGGAAGTTACAATTTTGACCTAAGAATAATCATACGTGTCTTTTTTTTTAGTTTTTTTTTAATCTCTTGTACATTTTTCCACAAAGGACATAACGGTTTCTGATACCACACACCTCGTTTGCTTCTGATTTATTATTTAAACCAACTGACATGCTTAAGTTATGCAATAATATTATTATTAATAATAATAATGTTATGTAATTTAATGTTTTTTTACGTCCTATGAACTGTTATACGCCAATATAACATACAGTCATACATTATAGCGATTATAGCATAATAAGTACAAATAACAAAATATTAATATAATATTAAATACACAAAAAGGACGGAGCCACCATAGCTCAGTGCTATAGCGTTGGTGTAGCATTTCGGGAGGTCGTGAGTTCGATCCCAGCGGCTGACCATCCTGACTAAGGTTTTCCCAGGATTTTTCCTCAGTCACACCAGGCAAATGCCGGAATGGCACCTTCAATATCGACCCTAGCCGACACCTTCCCGAATTTTTCCGCTCTCGTATCCCGGTATCTGAGCCTTACATGCCTAAAGGTCATTAATAAAATTTAAACATAAAAGGGTACCAAGACTTGTCTATAATTTCACGTACATTTAAATATTAAATTTACAATTTCAGATTGAAAAACTCTATTAAAATCTACTTTCATTTATATTCCAGTATAAACGAGACGTTTAAGTAAAATGTCACTTTTATCAGCCGATAGTATGAAAATATTTCTTGTTTTGTACAATGGGACTGCAGAATTCAACCATTTAATAAAATTATTTACATTGAATTTCGATAAACAAGATTTTCTCTAAAAGTTTTTGTCAATATTTATCGTCTATGTTCTAACTTCTCAATGTTAAAATAATTACACCAATAAATATAAAATAACATAAAAATTATGGTTGGTAACTTAAATTTGAAACAGATCATCCTAATGAAACTTCTTCGTACAGAATCAATTTTGTTACATAGCCGTTTGCGTTAATTCGCCCCATAATAATGAGTAAAATGGTTTTTTGAAGAGTTGGGAAACTTTGTCAGTTCACAACAGCACGAATTATAAAATATTTTAATATAACTACTGATATTTAAAAAAAGTACGTTATCCTTGCACCTACACCGTACAGCACGACACGAATGTTTTGCGGGCTTGTAAGCTTATAAGGATATACCATTCTCTTAAAAATTAAATACCCACTTCTTTTTTTTACCGACTTTTCTTTAGTTCACCATGGTTCGTGGTGTCCTCAAATATTAAAACTTTAATTTAATTCATTTCCTGACGTCATACGATGATGAAATTTTGCACAGTGACGTAAGTCGGATGACAATACAATATTCTATTGTTGCTTTCATATATTTCTATATATTTGAAAAACATATTATATTTTTTTAGTAGAACTTCTTTATCCTAAAATAAATACTAGTCCGTAACGATGTTGCGTTTGACTCGTTGCAGAACACCAGGATTTTTGTGACGGGGTAAAGCTGGAATGGTTCAGGAACATTTTCTATTCCTCCCCCTTCCCCCCGCTAGCAATTAAGTGCATACTTGAAGTATAAATTTATCGTATTTTTTCTCATATTACCAAGTTTATCATAGAATATTTCCCCGGTATACCCCTAAATAATTCAGATTTATCCGAAAACAACTGGAAGCATTTTCTGGGATACATTGTTTTAAAAAAAGCTATACAAATAGTTTCCCTTGAGGTGGACACACGCCACTCGCGCCCCCTTTCTGGATCCGTCAGCCACAGACATGCACTGAGAAGGAATCATCAGGCAAATGCCGAGATACCACTTACGTTAGACTAGCGTTTCTCAACCTTTTTCATCCCGTGACCTTCTTTCACCATGCCTTCTAGCTGGTGACCCCCTTTCACCATGCTTTCTAGAGGCGATTCATAATTATTTTATTTTGTGTAATATTTGCTTTTCATTTAAACAATAAATATCCTATTTATATTATTCAAAACTATTCAGCAAACATTATCTTTAGTAATTATTCAAAACGACAAGCAAAAAAAAAAAACTTTCCTTGACATTTATTAGTT
Source organism: Lepisma saccharinum (assembly GCA_022664845.1). Taxonomy (NCBI): domain Eukaryota; kingdom Metazoa; phylum Arthropoda; class Insecta; order Zygentoma; family Lepismatidae; genus Lepisma; species Lepisma saccharinum. The sequence goes on along the minus strand of JAGDQP010005821.1, from coordinate 49,857 downwards.
TAAACCTACAAAACCATAGTTAATTTTTTTCAATTCCTCCCACGACCCCCAGGCTGAGAAACCCGGCGTTAGACCAAGGCCATGACCGCTATTTTCCCACATTTCCCCCGTAAGAACGTTTCTGAAGGGACATCATCGGAACGAATCTAGTTTAGGGTAAGCACTGTGAAACAACCCTAACATTTTCCACCCTAATAGAATTTAACCTTACGTAAACCAAACCTAATTAATCTTAGCTAACTTTACGTTTAAGTACAAGCAGCATGTTTAGCCTAAATTGGAATAGAGCCATAAGGATTAAAACAATGGAATGTGAAACTGAGACGGAGGCAAGCGGGCTCGAGTCCTGCTCCCGACCAACCTTACCAGGTAAATTCCGAGATGGTACCGAAACTAAGGACCTGGCCGTTATATTCCTTATAGCTGCGTCCGAAAATGTAGTTCGCCGCGACTCTATGGCTTGGATGGCAGTTTTGCTGTCTACATCATAGGCAACAATTAAAATTTATTCACCCATAACAAAACTAAAGAGAAAAAGAAATATGTAATTATGATTAACTTACCGAACGCTGTTAAATTCACGATAATTTGAGTGCTGTGTGGGGGAAAAGCTCCTTGGGAAACACACTTCCACACTACAAATCTTTTTGTAACGAACTGACCTTTCCGTCCAAGTTCTATGTAGCAACAACCACTACTTCGTATTTTGCCTTGGTTACAGGCAAATCCGTGTAACTTGGGTGGTTTGATATCATAAGTTACGTCATCTGACCTTCATCGCCGTTAATCTTTATCGATACCCCGCTCGCACCCCACCGCTATACGGAACGACCCTTGAAAGAGCAACTACTTCAGTTCCCAAGAGGTTTTCTAAAAGCCAGACAAGAGAGAGAAAAAAAAGGTCACGTGCTTACCGAAAGAGCCTCGCCTTTTTTCCCTTCACCTGAAGTAGTTTGCAGCGGCCTTGAATGATTTCTTAAGGCAACATTGAAAGAAAAAAATCAAAGGAAAAAAAAAAGGCAAGTAAGAAAGAAATTTAAATCATGGCTAAACCACGTCCAGGAACATTTTTACCAGGTCATTGATTCCCAATTTGTTTTTGTAGAAGATTTTTTATGACTCATTAAAATATCGAATTCCAATTACTTTCGGACTCTTCTTACACGCATCTCTCAATCAATAAGTTGCGAAGTGATGTTGAAGAAGCCTTTTATCAAGGAAGGTCGTCTTTTATTTCATCTGGTTTCTAAGCTGCTGCTTTATTTCAGATGCCACTCACCTTTTCAAATGATTCAACGTTTTCCCATGCTCTCGTGAAAAAAAAATTACTCAGCTATCAAAAACCGAACGGGAATAATGCTATTTGCGCCCTTGAACTTTTTCTTACAAACCATTTGCATTTTTTATAGTCAGCTTCCTTGTATTTGAGGAGTTAGGCAAAAATTAAATACTGACTAGGCTCTCAAATAAACTTTGTATTGCTTATCGCTTACTTACTTTATTTATTTATGAGATTATAAGGAGATAGTTGCATCACGATGGGGCAAGTACGGTTTGGAACATTCTTTTCTTCGGATACATTTTTGGCCTTTTGGCATTTTTTTTTTTTTGTTGATAAATTCATTTGTGGCCTTAAGACATCGTTGGCTCAAGTCGAGATAGGGTAGGGGAGAGCATGAGGAAGCTAGCGGTCAGGGCGTTACTTAAGGTGCCAACCCGGAATTCCACCTGGTGAAACTGAGCGATACCCTGGAAAAACCTCAGTCAGGACGGTCGGTCGGTCGGTCGGTCGGTCGGTCGTGGAATTCGAACCTATTGACTTTGTAAAGTTCGTAACGTTACATTTGATTGCATTATAATCAGTGCTCGAAGTGGGGGGGGGGGACGAAGGGGCACGGCGTGCCCTTACCTTTTTCATTTCGGATTTAGCGTTCTCCCTACTTTTTTATTAATAGAAGCACATTGTCTTTACTTTCAATAGGCAATCGCCACCGCTAAGTGCAAGCGTACCGTATTCTTACTTTTCAAACCCACTTCTCCAAGCGTATCATTTTTCTTTTTCAACCCACTTCGAGCACTGATCATAATGGACTAAAGTCTTGACGCCACATCCTGTTTGTTACCATAGCAACGGCGGAGGCGAAGTTTATTATTTCGGTGACGAGCGGGAACTGATTCAAAGAGTACAAAATGTTGTGGAGTTCTGACATGTACTTTTGCTTACATGTGACTAAGATTTGATGCACGTACGAGGGAAAGTGCAAGAAAGGATATATGAACAGTAAATGTAAAAAGATGAGGTGAGTAGCTAATTTTATTCCGGTAATTTATGCTTTTATGAAACACATACATATGTATTATTAACTTTCGAAAACTTGATTTATGCTATACCTTGTATACTTTGCTTACAATACCAATTTGCGCAGCTGTACATAGGGTACAAGGGTTTTATTTTAGCACTTGTATTTATTTTCTTGAGTGTATGTTCTTAATTATAACCGAGTTAGTAACTTCAGTTTAAGCTTCTTAGATACTCGTATAAATATCACCTTTTTTTTCATATCAAGGACCCAGAAATCAACAATGAATTATCCTTATAATCATATCAACGTATTCAAAATTGCGTTCAATGACAAATTGCGAGAAATTTGTTTACTTAACTAATTGGCTCGTTCCACTTCCCTTTCTAGTTTCATATCTCTCGAAACAGAATAAAGGCAATCCCGTGAGGAAAATACGGCGGGCCTCCGGTGGCCCGCCATCATGATTGGTGGACCGCCGGCGGCCCGACGAGTTTTCCTCATGGGCGAACACGTGTCTATTTTATTGTAATGATGACAATCTGGCACATAGCACAACACCATAACGAGTTGTTGAATATCGAACACTACACAAACCTACCACTAAACATCCGTTTGTTTAGACTGTAACATGGTGAGTTACCATGACAAGCTGCTGGATCTGACGTTAAGACTTTAGCCCTCCATTACGGTCTTTAGCCATTTTTTTGCTTAGACCGTGATAGGATGTGGGATGGAAATTGGCTAAGGCCTAATTTTGAAGATACCATCCCGGCATTAGCCTGGTATAACTAAGAAACCCTTGGCCAGCTACTAGGTTCGAATTCAGGACATTTTAAGTGTAAAGCTAAAGCTCAATGAACTGAGCAACGTCTGCTAGGTAACAATAACGCTAGAGACTTTTCTTCCGTGCTCCCATGCCTGATACTCTGTTCTGCACACAGCCTTTAATCAAATTTAATACCAGAGTGTTCTTTGGTACTCCTGGGTACTTTCAGATGTTTAAGGCGGTCGAGCGTAGGACTGACTACCCCATCTCACTTCATACCGTACGTCGAGACTATGTTGAGTGCTACCTTCACATCCTCCATGTGACGTCCACAGGGCGTTCGCATTGCAAAGTGGATACTTCTATTTTTATATATCTTCAATTAGTTAACATGGCTTTGAAAGTAATTTTTATATGGCAAGAACAAACAAAATGCTAAAAAAACTAATTTTATATCAATGGAACAAAGTTAAACAAAAAAAGTGAATGAGATGACAAACACAAGTGTGTTGTTACTGTTGTAATTAGATTTCTGCACCACGTTCACTTTTAATAACTTTTAGTCCTCCTAAAAAAAAAAGAGTGTTTTATTTTACTCCATTTTTTAATTAAAAGTTTTACAGCTCGTATTCCCTGTTGGAAAAACTGAACAAGATTTTTTTTTGTTTGTTTTTTGTTTTCTGCTCCATGCAATATATCTCTCACCTGATGCCATCTCTGCATGATAGTTAGCGAGTTTTAGAAAAATAATTACAAACGCTCAAAGAAGAAAACACATGGAAACGAAGAAAAATATCTTAAGGAAGACAGGTCAAGAAACTATTCGTTTCTCAGAAGATCGATCCAAGATGTTGAACCCAAAATCGGTCGGGACGGGTGTAAGCCATAGTGCTGTTACCGCCCATACACTTCATTTTATCTTTATCTTTATTAAAATCGGTATTTGTCAAGATTCAAAGTCAATCGTTTCGAAAATCAAAAGTTTCTTCAACTAGGGGCAGATACAGGATTTCAGGAGGAGGAGGAGGCGATGAGCAGACCAGGAAAACTTTATATATTTTCCCCGGCAATATATCCTCTCATATTGATAAGTTTTAATCGTGGAATATAAAACACTAAAATCATCATTCTAACTAAATAATCCCGTCTCTAGATACGCCACTGTCCTCAATTTGCTTACTAATCCTTTTTTCGCTAAATTTGAACCAGTTTGTTAATTATCATAATTTATATGCTTAAAGTTGATAATATATTTCGAAGTGTTTGCTTGATTTAACTGTTTTTCCTGTCTCGCATTGACATTCTAGAAACCTGTCTCAATGAACATTGTACCGTTTTGTTCTTGTTTGAGTTTTTATTGTTTTGTATTTTGACAAGATAATGAGTTAAGCTGAAGTTGTGTGTTACTGGAATTAAAGTTGTTTACGAAATAGATTGTTATATTTTAATTATTTACTTCCGTTTAAGTCATCTATACATGATACCTTCCAGACCTATTTACCCAACCTTTTTACGTTTATCCTAGTTTAAGCTTGTAATGGTAAGATTATTTCAAGCTTGTTGTGACAAGCTTTCAGTAAACTTTCAGGTACCAACTAGCAAACCTTATTCAAGCTTGATTTAAGCTTTAAAGCTTATGATGATAAGCTTATTTTAAGCTTTTATATTTGATATAGCAAGCTTGTCATAAGTTTGAATCAAACTTACCTGCTATCCGAGTCAACAACGACTAACGTAACATATTGTTCATTATACAACCATATCTCCTAGCTCGATATGCAACACATTCATATTTCGTTTCATTTTTATATTTCATTTTTCACGTCACTGTAACAATGTTGCCAACTCTAATGATAAGTTGGTAAATGTGGTTGGTAACGCGAGCCTTTTGTTAAATTATTTGGAACACACACCTGGCTCTATATATCACTCATAAAGCCTTGACCAGCAATTGCTTTCGTGGTCTAGTGAAGAAAGCCTTGAATCAGCGTGACAGTGGTTCGAATTCCGTCCATGTCAACTTTCTTTCTTTTTTTTTATTCTTTTAAGAAACATTACATTTCCTTTCTGCTTTCGAAAAATGGTCTGTTTCACTGAAATAGGTTAGAAAGGTCAGGTTAGATTTTATTCTTTTACTATACGCGATAAAACCACCAAACATCAAGCTTAATACACAAGGATGCTCACATCGAGAAGTTACTGCGACAATTCGATCGTCTTCACCTCATGTTTTTCTTATTCCCTTTCTGAGGTATGGAACACTGACAAGAGATTAGTACATCATTTTGAAGGTTACAACGTGTGTGTGATTAACCTCCATGACCTACGAAGGACAAACTAAATGCGAGTGGAGGGGAAATACCAGTGAACCATGTGTAACGCTGGAGAAGCGAGGATTAGTGGAAGGAAAAGCAAGAGGAAATCCCCTCTGCGACTCTCCAGCCGCTGAAAAAGGGCTCCACCTTGTGTAGTCAGCTGAACTCACAAGAGAATTCACACAGAAATATCGATCAATAGGTTGCTTAGGGTTAAGACAAGGATTAGTGAGTATATATATACTCTCTAGTCCTTGGTTAAGACATGAAAAATGTAACGGCGTGTAGGAAAGGGTAACGATATGATCAGGTATTTATGTAAGTAGTTAATTGTACAGGGTATCTGAAAAGTCACTGTCTATTTTGAAAAATAGAGGCAGCTCCAAGAAAATGCTTCAGATTTGGAATCAGAAGACTTGATTTACGCGGCCATTTTTTTTATCTTGTAAGGCTACAAATTTTTCTTACAATATTTTTTGTATCAGAGCTGAAACCGAGCCACTTTTGGTGATCTTCTTGTCTTTCTCGGACATAGGTTACCCTGTCCGAAACATGACCAGGTCTTGGTGCGAATGACACGGTGATCTGGTCTTGGCCCAAATGGACTTTACTACCCGACAAACCTAATGATCGCGTATGACCTTATCGCTGTCATATTTTTTTGTGCTCTGGTGGTTAACACTCTCAATCCTGGTCACTCCTATAGGAAACAATGTAAGGTTAGAATGAAAAGCTTTTCTTTACCCTTCGAGATACAGGGTTCGAAATTGGGTCAGAGGGTCAGGTCGGATCCAAAGCATAGACCTGGTCTAAAAGTTGACACGAGTGTCCCGTTTCAATTCTAGTCTGCATGCTACGCCAGCGGCTACACAAAACGATGAAGAGGGGAAACTGACTTTAATTGTGGGTATAGATGACTTGATTTACATTGCCACTTTAAATTTAGTACCGCTTCAACCTTTGCACATGGTATGTTTAAACTATACACACACTCAGTTCCTCCTTATATGCCTTTGTTTAGACGCTAGCATGTCATACAGACAGTTCCATGACGGGAGCTTGTAGCCTTACCATACTAAGGGTCAGTTCTACAATCGACCGCTAAACTTTTAGTCAACGCTAAGTTGATTTTGGCTAATTAGAATACGCAAAATGAGAGTTGACCTCAACTTAGCGCTGATTAGAAGTTTAGTGGTCGATTGTAGAACTGTCCCTAAAACAGCCTTGAAAATGAAGATTTACGAATCCAAATGTTCATGAAGTCTATTTCCTTCTTCCTTTTGGTGACCTGGTGACCCGGTCTGACTTGGACGTAGGGGACACGGTCTGAAACCTGACCCGATTGACCCGGTCTTAAACCGGAGAAGCCTGACTCGTTGACCCGGTCTTCACTCAAATGGCTAGACTGACTTTCTAATCCGGCGACGCGATGATCGAATATTAAGTAACGCCGAAGACCACACGATTACATCAGTTGACGGTTATTTGCACACCTCTGGGTATATTTTTGTTCTCTCCGTGAATATAAGACTATTTCTCATTGTCTCTATATTATTACTACTGTTAATAACTTCTCAGCATCGAATTTCTCGTGCTCTGGTGATGAAACCTTTGTCTTGGTCACCCCTGAAAGAGCCATTGCTCAAACGCAAGTGTATAATAAAGGTTAAAATTTCTGCTCTGCTTTCCGTATTAGCTGGTCGAAATCGGGTCACCGAGTCAGGCCAGGTCGAAACATGGACCCACTGACCCGATCCATAAATTGATCCGAATGACCTGATTGATTTTTGATGACCCATTTCAACTGTGCTTTCGTTGAGAAGTTACCCTGCGCTACAGATGGACACTGAGGGGCTAGGAGGGACCCTGTCCCCTATTTTTGTCTAGAGTAAAATTTACATTTATGTGCATGAACAGAAAGTAAAGCAACATTTCTTGTCTTAAGCCCCCCCCCCCCTTAATTTTCTTCTGGTCCCTCTTACAGTTTCTGTGCTCCTCTGATTAACTGAGGTAGAGAAACAAGTTGAATGTGGAAATTTGTTCAAGGGTGTGGAGATATACAGTGGATATTCCATTCAGTCCCGGATCTAGGAAGGACACAACCGCTTTGAAACATTTGGGAGACACCATTTTCATGTAAATTTTATTGTCTAAGGTGGGGAAGGGGCACAAGACTAGTCAATTGATCGAGTCGAGGCTCACCTACTTACCAACCCGTGACCCGAGTAAATTTGACTCGAACAGACTTGTAACTAACTAGGTTTGACCCAACCCGTTCCATGACTCGAGTGGATCTGAATGAACACAACCCGTGACCCGAACCAGTCTTACCTGACCCGATCCGTTTGAGAGCACTACCAGACAAATTACTTTATCCCGGGCACTGTAGATCCTAGATGCGCTGCTGCGGATATGCATACATATACAGTTAGACAGACTGAATTTGGCGTTTATATTTAAGGTGTCATTATTGTCCTTTTATTGCATCCCCTTGCTCATCCTGGCGGTGGCAGGGGTGCTTCGTGGAAAAAAGAACCTTTCCTTACTTATCTTACAGACTGTGTTCCCGGTAGATGTGTAGTTACGAGGCTTATTTAGAAGTATAAAATTACCCCCTGCGACATTGAAAAGGACTAGAAATAAATATGACAAATGAAGGGTACAGGAAAACAAAGGAAGTGTAAAAACTGTGAAAACGAGATTATAATGTCATTTTATTTTTCTTATACAGTACAACCTCGTTAAGCCGGCCCCTTTAACTCGGATATCCAGATAACCCGGACGGAAATTATGCTGAAGCGGGTGCGAGATCGCGCCGCACGCAAGCGTTATTCAAAACTAAAGCAGCAGTAACTCACGAGCTTTTTCTCCAATAAGTAGACTTTTCAATGTGTTTCGCTGTGTAGCCATAAATGTACTACTGTATACTGTAAGTACAGTATTTTTTTTTTCATTAAAAGGCGATTCTTTGCACTATTAGTTATGATTTTCTTCACTTTACCGATTTTTCGCCACAATCTCCGTGTAACCCGTATTTTTGTTATCCTGGACCGGCCTCGGTCCTAATAGATCCGACTTAACGAGGTTCTACTGTATGTAGTTTCCACGTGACAAGTAGGCCTACTAATAGAGGTCAATTAACTGAGTCAGAAGTTATTGACAATTCAAGATGCAGAGAGCAATGAAAAAATCATAAGGATTGTAGGTTTATTTTCCTTACATCTTAAAATTCTAGTTTTTGGACTACGTTGTTTTTCTCCCCTTGTCCGAGAGCTGAAACAGGTCACCGGGTCTATTCTCGGAACCCGGAAGGAAGGGCAGTTTTTATTCTCTCCTTGTTATACACTGATGTGTATGAACAGTATTTCTTACAAGGGGTGAACGAGACAGGTGTTTTATCCCAAGATCACGAATCATTCGAAGCAGAGAAATTTCTAACAATAGTACTAACAAATGGACTTAGTCTTAAATCCCCCGAAAGATAAAAAATGTCCCCAAGGGTGTGCAAATAATCGCCGACTGAGGTAGTCGTGTGCTCTGAGGCTATTCAATCATTGGTCTGCCGAATCACAAAGCCAACCTGTTCAAGACCGGATCAATAGGTTCATCGGTTAATCGAGTCGGACCGGATCATCGGATCACCTACGTCCGGTCTAGCCGGTAACCAAAAGGTGACCCCGGTTTCAGCTGTACCCTGTACTCTTCAAGTGTATTGGCACCTATTAATGAGTTGTAGAGTTCTATAGGACCGCGGTGGCTCAATTGGTAGAGCGCTCACCTCTGGTGCTAGAAGTCGTCGGATCAATCCCTGCTTATGCCATGTGGGCTTTGTGCTGAACAAACACCGTATGCATGGGTTTTCTCGGAATTCTCCCGTTTCTTCCCACTTTCATCATTCCACCAATTCATCCCATCATCATCCATCCGGCCTGAGCCAAAGTTGCCTAAAGGTCTTACATTTTTTAATTTTTTTTAAAGTAAAGAATGCGAGAGGGAATCGGCCAGGGCCTAAAATTTGAAGGTACAGGACTGCGACCGCTCGGTATATTGACATCAAGGAAGAATCATAAAATATATTGCTGGTAAGTCATTGAGGAACTGCAGTGTTGTTATGAATACCTCTTACGACATTGCCTTAGTCACCCACTACACTATTCTTCTGGTTTACTTTCTTAGTTACATTCAAGGTGCAACAATAGAGAGAGAGAGAGAGAGAAATATTAATGTGTTGTATTGTCAGTTTCCTCCCTTTCAGCAGTGGCTAAGGTCACCTTGCTCTGCAACATTTGACCTACTTAATGGAAAACGATGTCACTATTTACTTTCGAGATAGTTCTTTCGAGTTCTGCTGATGCCATTCGCAAAGGACATGAGCGGGGCAAGGTGCTTGACCTTAAAGGTGAAAGTTAGTGTATTGCAACCTCCTCCCAGCTAGAGGAAGTTTAATCATTATATAATGTTAGTACTGGTGTTCTCCGACAGAGGCGCAACAGTTCAGAACCATTTTCTTCCTCATAATACACTCATAGTTATGTTTTATCAAACGAATAGTGGATTATTCAATATTTCACCAAAAAAGAAAAAAATGTAGAAACAGGACAAGACAAAATAAAACACTATCTAAATGCATCAAACAAACATTTCAATAAAATGGAAAACTGAAAGCCTTAATATTTCAAGAAAAATGTATATACAGGGTGTGTCAAAAATGTGTTCGAATTTCAATTTAATTTTTAAGGCCTTTAGGCAACTTTGGTTAAGGCTTGTTGGATGATGATGGAATGAAGAAAGTTGAAGAGAATGGGACAACCCCGAGAAAACCCACGCACACGGTGTTTGTCCGCTACAAAGTCCACATGACACGAACAGAGATCGAACCGAGAACCCCAAGTACAAGTACACTGAGCTACAGCGGTCCGTGTTACTGTTCGAAATAGAAGTGAATGAGGTAGGAATACGTAGTATGGCCACTCCACACATAGCGCTAATGAGCAGGGTGTTGGCGATGGATACATGGAGTCACATGTGATCTCCAGGTCAGTATAAAAAATGAAACGATTGTGCATGTATGATTGTCGTTCGAATTTAATTTAATTATATTTATTTATGGTATTTGACTCAGTCGGGATAATGTAGGGTAGAGGATGGGAAAAGTATCGTCCAGAACCAGTTATGTTATATTTACAGCCTCATATTGAAAACATCTGTGTATCCAGAGGCTTGGAAAATCAGCAAAGTTCGTCCTATTCTTAAGAAGGGAAACCTAATAAATATAGAAAATTATAGACCGATTTCATTAATTTCTTCTACAGCCAAAGTATTTGAGCACATTCTTTACAGACGAATATTTAATCATGTAAAACCTTATATATCAATAGATCAACACGGTTTTTATCCAAGGAGGTCAATAGTTACGAATCTTCTTACTTATGTTCAATATATATCAGATACTCTCAATAATAATTTTTCTGTTGATACGATCTATACTGATTTTTCAAAAGCTTTTGATAAATTGGACCATGCTATTTTGATTACGAAATTATCTAATTTTGGATTTTCAAGACAACTGTTGCAGTTGATCTCTTCGTATTTAAAAGACAGGAAACAATATGTTGTTTACAATAATCAGAGATCCGACCTATTTGATGTTCACTCTGGCGTGCCTCAAGGATCTAAGCTTGGACCATTATTTTTTGTATTATTTTTTAATGATTTACCGACGGTTGTCAAATACTCAAACTGTTTACTGTACGCAGATGACATGAAATTGTTTAGACAAAATAAGAGTAGATGAGGATGTTTCGAAGTTACAAGCAGATTTAAACAGTTGTTATGAGTGGAGTATTCAAAATAAACTGCATTTCAATATAAATAAATGCATTTCAATTACCTTTTCTAGGAAAAATAGCCCAATTCATTTTGAATATAAGATTAATAACTTAAGTATCAAAAGAAACCAAGAGGTAAACGATTTGGGAATTTTCTTTAATAATAAACTATCTTTCAATGCACATGTAGAAAAAGTATGCAATGAGGCTTATAAACTCAGGATTTGTGATAAGGAACACACGAGAATTCCGCAACTTTAATGCTTTAATAATTGTATTTAATACTTTTGTGAGAAGCAAACTAGAGTATGCTTCGATAATCTGGACTCCTTACTACAAGCAATTTATTAACAAAATTGAACGTATTCAAAACAGATTTCTGAGATACCTCTATTACAAGATTTTTAGAATTAATTCTTATCAAGAAAGGGGGTCGTACAACACACTGTTAAAGATTTTTGGTATAAGTTCGTTGGCAACCAGACACGAGCTCTTGCAGTTAACCTTTCTTTATAAATTAGTAAATGGAATCATTGATAGCTCGGAGTGTCTAAAGCTATTGAATTTTAATACAAAAGCTATCAATTTAAGGAGTAGATTGCTTTTTAATTGTAATAGATCTAAAACTATTGCACATTCCAATTCACCTGTTACAAGAATGTGTCAGTTATTCAACAAACTGGCGCCAAACAATGTGGATGTTGATTTTGCTATGCCTTATTCTACTTATGTAAAAACTCTTAAATATAATCCCCGATTGTTGTGAAATTTTTTAACTCGATATTGTATTATATTTGGTCTTTCGATTTTACTTATCAGTGGCAAGTAATTCCGCTGAGATAATTGTGTCCGAGTACTTTCATTTATGTTTCAGTTTTTTTTCTCTCGTTTCTAATATTTGACGTATTTTAATATTCATATTTACCACTTGTTGATTATTTTCATGTATTTTTTTTTTCATTTTTTTGTCTTCCTTTTGTATCATAACCATTTGTAATATTCCTTATTATGTAAGCCTATTGTAAATTTGGTATTTCTTTTCCTGTAATAGGCGACTTATAAATGAATAAATAAGGTACCATCCCACTATTAGCCTGGCGAAACTGAGGGAAACAATGGAAAATCTCAGTCAGGATTTTCGATGGCGGGGTTCGAGTCAGTGTACTTCGAATCCATTGTCGATTCAAAGTTCGCTATGTTATCGCCGCTGTCGTTAGAGCAGGGCAAAAACACTATAAAGCGGAATTATAAATTACAGAATGTTCTTGAATCACACAAATAATGAAGGCTTTAGTATGATATAATGCGGGTGTGTGATGTGTATAAGAGATTTACGCTGACGACCATGCAGACTGAAGTTTCTTCCAAGGTTTACCCTCAGTCACACCAGGGTAATACCGGGATAGAACCTTCAAACTGGGTCCTCGTCGACTAACTTCCCAGATCTCTCCTCGCAACCCGTCTCAGCCTGATTCAAAGAGCCCTAAAGGCCATAAATAGCAGACTACGTACGCACATGATTATACTCACACGGTACAAGATCGGATCAGTAAATCTCATAATCATGCGAAATTTTGTAGCACTCATAAATATTTTATGAACATTATCCAAACATTTCATGAGCGTCATCCAACTTCACTGTCTAAAAAGCAAACTTTACGTTCTAATAGGGAATGGGGTCCAAACCCTCCAAAAGTCAAATAGTAATAAGCAGGTTTCGAAATCGGCTCAGTTGCAGTGCGGTGAGTGTGAAAAGGAGAAATGTTTTCTGGTATAAAAGATACTTTCTATGGATCTTTTCATTCCATTCCTTTTTTTTTTTCATTCTTTTCTTTAGTTCACAATGGTTCATGATGTTTTCAAATCTTGCAATGTTAATTTAACTAATTCCCCGATGTCATACAATGATTAAATTTTGCACAGCGACGTAAGTCGGGCGACAATACAATATTCCATTGTTATTTTCATATATTTCTATATATTTATATATTTTAATATTGTTTTTTTAATACAGACTTCTTTATCCTAAAATAAATACTAACCAGCAATGACATGGGGTTTGGCTGGTTGCAGAACACTTTAGGATTTGGGTTACCAAATATTAGCTTGAGAAAAAGTATCCTAACAGCGAAATAACACGATAAAGATAATTAAAAAAAAACTTTTAAAAACATACTTTTATTAATCAATTTATACTAAAACGTAAAAAAAAAAGTTTACGCATGACTAAAAAGAAAAGCATGGAGCGTGCCAATTGCAGAATTTATAAAGTAACTGTATGTGAGAGCGCGACACATGCTTTTCTTTTTCGTTATACACAAACAAAATTATTTTTTTTTTAGTTTTAGGTACGAATTGTTTAAGAAAAGTATGTATTTTTAAAAAAAATATTTTTAATATTGAGTAACTCTCACAGGATTTAGATATTTGATCATAAGCAGAATTTTTTTCCCTAATGGTAATAATGATATTTAACACAATGATTAGAAAGTGCACACTTAAAGTTGATTACGGTAAGAGTAAGCGAAGACAATAGTAAGAGAAAGGCAGTTGTAACCTCGGCCAATGATGTTCTTATAAAACAAGAAAGAAAGAAAGAAAGAAAGAAAGAGAGAGAGAGAGAGAGAGAGAGATCTATTCCATTCAAAGATCTCACACGGCTACACGGGTACAAAACTGATGTTTTACTGAATGAAATGTAATTTGAAAATCACTCAATAAAAAGGTAAAGTTATCCCCTGTGCGATATCCACGGCGCATGGGGGATGTGGAGGTAGTGCTCCATATTTATTTGACCTACGGTACGAAGTGAGATGAGGTGGCCAGTCGCACACTCGACCGCCTTTACCCTCCCAAGGCGCCCAGGAATACCAAGGACACTCCGGTACTGAGTGCACCTCAAAGCGCTAGGCATGGGAACACTGTGAGAAAAGTATACAGTGTCCTAACGGGGATTTGAACCCTGGCCGACCGATTCGTAGTCAGACGCGCTTTCGTCTGAGCCGTGGCGAGTCATTGAAAATAATTCTATACTTCACCAAATACGTAGTAACTCTCGGAACATGTTGTTTGAATTTGTGTAATAAACAATGTCATTCAACAGAGATTTTATTTTCCACGAATTATTTATAAGCTTGGTGTGTAAAAACGAAAGATAGTTCTGTTTTTCGATTTCAATACTCCTATAGAACTCTATTTGTGAGTATCTTTCAGACAGGGAAAAACGAAGAGGCCATTTTTATCTTAATTAAAATGAAGTCTGATAATTGCGAGTATACAAAGAGACAGAGAATTCAATTTAACCTCCTTCTTCACAATCATTGCTTTCCTCTTTTGATTTCCGCTTTCACAAATTTCATTTCCTTTTTTTCCTGTATAAATTACTGCTTCATTCTTCACTGATGCTTACTTCCTATGAGTAATTTCGACACTAAAATTCTCTTTCCTTAAAATGCGAAACTTCCCAAATTGGATGGCCTAAAGCCAGAGTGAACCAAACGCCATGAACTAATATTGCGGAAATGTAAGAATCTTCCCATCAGAATCTGAACAAAAATAGCAAAAATATTATCGCTGTTTACACAGTTTACTGGTGCTGCAACACTTTCGTTCTGACAACATTGGGACGGGCGTAAGCCATAGTGCTGCTAACGCCCATATATATATATGCATATAAAAATAAGCTTAACCTTTACAATACCAGTGACAGTTTTTTTGATGCAAGATTTACTATTTTGATAATTTAGCCCTTTTTGCAGGGTCAGTGCCAAACAAAAATTGATTTTGCTCTGAATAGCATCAGTGCTATTCTCGACATTCATGACGCTGCGGCGTCTTGTCATATTTTCGTGTTTTTTCTCGTCGTGACATGACATTTCACTTGATGCAGTCTCTCCGAATGTAGTTTGTCATCCCTGACGCTTCCGTACGAAAAAATTACCACTGACGTCAGTTTCTTACTTAAATTTTAACTTTGAATTAAAAAAAAAGGCATTACAATAAGTTATATGTGATTTAATTGGAAGAGATCTTCCTGAAAAAAAAAAAAAACTTTCAATTAGGACACGGCTAAAATAATCAATCAAATAACCAACCAGTAAAAACGTGTATATAAGCAATTTTATCACGGTAAATTCTTAGATGTAATCAAGAAAGAAGGCAAACATAAGTGAAGCAGAGTTTTAAGAATAAGAATTTAAAACTTTTTAGACACGGGAAGCCGTTCCTTAATCAGGATAGCCAGTGCAAGAAGAAAAGAGTTAAGGATGGTTTCATAATTTGGGTAGGAAATTCATTTACATAATTACCGAGTGTGATTTGTTACTTCTACCGTATTGAAAGATCTTTGCACGTGAAATCACACACATTTTTTTTTTATAAAAATAAAGTGATATCGTAACACTTTTATAATTTTATATGTTTGCGTCCCGGTATGTAAACTTTAAACTTTATTTTTTATATGGGCCAGTCTAGTAACTTTGGACTTCGGCCCGTCACGATTCGCCTTTAGTTGTTTTCTTTTTTTATTTGGGACCCACCTTGCCACCCCCACTTCTCAGCATCCTTTGCTCAACTCCGCTTCGCGCGTCTGAGGGACGCAACGAACTTAAGATGTTCTCCACGAAGTTGGGGTGGGCCATTCCCATTTTCTGTCTCCCCACCTCGGCCCCTCACACGGCGTCGGGGTGCGGAGTCAGTAGAACCTTTTCCACAGTTAAAATAACAAATAAAAAAAAAATAGTAAAATAGGAATTTAAGAGACGGGAGGGTTATGGGGATGATTCTTTGGCCCAATTCCCGATGGATAAACCTGGGCCCTGTTTCCGCGGTTGGGGGATTAATTCTCTTTCTTTTTTTCCTTTTTTTAAATATTATATATATTTCATTAGACTTGAGTAGAAAAAAAGTTTAATTTTTTTTTTAAGTTCTATCTTTAGTTTTTAACACATGTCTTCTATTTATTTATTTATATACTTTGAATTATTTTTATTGTTGTTATTTCCTTCCCTTCACTTAATTTATTGATTTTTTAAGTTTCCTTTGGGTATTCTTTCACACATCCAGTCACACCACAAATCCTCGCGTTTTTGTTTATTAGTTATTCGCTTTTTTAAATCTTATTATTAGATCGTATAACAAACTTTTATTATTGATTTGCTGATCTTCCTCCTTTTCTAGCTTAAAACTGATACTATAATTTTTATAAGTGCAAAATTATTTAGCCATGCTTCCTTGAAAATTGCAATATATTTTATCTGTATTTTTATTTCCTATACACTAATATTAATATTTATTAGAACGAAAAACAATTAAACTATCAAAATATTACAATAAATCATATGCATCTTGGTGAAACAAAATCCCTGACAGTATTCATAGAAAAAAGTTAATTTCTGGTCCCATTTTATTCTATTCTAATCTAATTCTATCCCTACTCTAACACATTCACTCGCTCATTCACTCAGGTGGGGAAGTCGACTCTGAAGATCCAGGTCCTGGGCCGTTGGACGAATCATCCAGATTCTTTGGATTGGGGCGGTTCCAAGTCTCCTCTCTTCTTCCTCTTCTTCACCACACTGTCACATATAGACACTTCCACACATCTCTTCATCACACCCGATTATTTACTTGGTTTCAATTCTCAAGTTTATTCTCCATCCAGAGTTATCCTGTCCAGACCACCGAGTCGGCAGAAATTCTGGGGGAACTCCTGTTCACTTTTTAAACACACGTAATTTATATTAACACGCACACGCAACCATTCGCACACTACGCGTCTCGCCAGGCGTCTTGAGCTGTTAAAATCCACACCCATGCCCCCGCCGGGACTGAACCCGGGATCTTCGAGCCGATGGTCTACCGCCGCAGAATGCTCGAACATCCGGCCAGCCGGCCTGGCATGCATTTCTACAATATGTTAGAAAAGTTAGAAAAGTTTTTTTTTAATCTAATGCTCTTAGTTTATTAGAACCGACCATATTTTAAACATAAGTCGGAATGTTGTTTACGCAATTCCTATTCCTGTTCACAGAAATATTAATGTATCAATAAGTTGATCAGTTACACATGCCAAACGAAGAAAAATTGTTTTGTTTTTTTCAAATTGAACCTTTTAACCAATTTATCTTGAGATCTGGACGAATATGAAACGCACATGCAATAACATTAGATGGTTTTTGATTGGATAGTTCACCGTACTAG
Source organism: Lepisma saccharinum (assembly GCA_022664845.1). Lineage (NCBI taxonomy): Eukaryota > Metazoa > Arthropoda > Insecta > Zygentoma > Lepismatidae > Lepisma > Lepisma saccharinum. The sequence continues at coordinate 32,444 of JAGDQP010005821.1, read as the reverse complement.
AATTTAAAAGTATCTTTTTTGTAATTTTCTTTGTTTTTAACCAAATATTTTAAATATGGAGGAACTAATGTTAGTCTGTCTTAATCAAAAACTAACACTGGACAAATATATTTTTTTTGTTCAAAATTCAAAGTGAAATAAAGAAAAAAAAGCTGGTTAAATGATTCTTAATTATTTCGACAAGCCCACGTTGCGTCGGAATTAAGATTGTGAACGGATTAACAAGGTGTTTTTTTGTATGACCATTCGGATTCATCCAAGATTTTACGAAGAGTATTCATTAACCTTAGTAATGGACTACACAAAATCTCCCGTACAATAAAAATGCAGAAATAGAAGTTCGCTAATGAATAGAGGCGTTCGAAAGTCAAGAACTAATTCCGAAATTCCTTGCAATTTTCCTGAATTCCGACTTTTCGAAATTTTCAGCATTCCGGAAATACGCCTGAAATTTCAACTTTTCGAAATTCCGTAATTATGGAAACATAAAACATTGGCGTTCCGATTTCAGAATCCTAATTTCCATCCTGGAGTTCCGAACACCCATGCTACTAAAGTAAAACAGTGTTGCAAACTTGTGCGCGTTGGTTCAGTTAATTTAAAAGAAGTCATTTAATTATTTTAAATTCCTGAAACAAGGCTACACAAACCACAAGTACCAAATCGGATTTGTTACCGGTCTCGGTAAACGGACAGCAGGAATACGCTAAGTCTTGGTGCAACAAGACAGATTTTACAAGGCCGAAGTAATAAAAGGGCACGGCACCCTTTTGAAAACAGCTTACTCCAGTACAATTGAAATATGATGTGAATTTATTTACACAAAGGTTAAACTTTAAGAGAATAGTGAACAATATTAACTGTGCCGGCTGGCTGAATAATTCTGAACTGAGGGTGAATGCCTAGCTGATTAAATTTACTGTTATACGTTTCAACCGTGAAGTTGAGTCCTTAGTATTACTCCAGACACCTTTCCTGCTTGTGGGCTACTTAACTTCGAGAGCGTTGCTTGTAGTTCGTTATATTTCAACAAATCTTCTGAGCCCGGGTTCCATAAGATGCGACTACAGGCTCGCTACGATGACCTTACAGGAATCTAATGTCTACCAGTCTGTGTCTTCCTTCTGTCTCTCTTGTCTCTCTCTGCTACGGGGGCTACCGAGGTCCCTGCCGCCATGCGGTCGTGACGTCAGATGATCCGCATCTCAGTTGCATCTTCTCCAACGCGCTAGGCTCGGTTGCCAGCTACAATTCCAGAGGAGCCTCACTAGGTGCGTCACGAGAGAGACGCTAATGGCGGCCTGGAGAGGACGTGGTCGTCTACAAACTGTTAATATTATACCAGATTAAAGGTGCAAAATTGACATGAACCTGACGTGTTATCTCAGAAGCAGCAATCGTGTGTATACTTTAAGGCTGAATCCAAGCAGGTTTTCCCGCCTTTTTCGTTTTACGTCAATAACTAAAATTTAAGAGCAGATAAACAGAAAATAACTTTCCCAAACTATAGTTTCTTGCGTATTTCAATAATGAATACCATTAAATTAAAAGAAAAAAATAACAAAAGCTTCAAAACTAAGTTAATACACTTTTAGGACAGTCCCATGCCCCAGAAGTGTATTGACATAGTTTTGAAGTTTTTATTAACTTTTCTCTAAGCCTAATGATATTCATTATTCGAGTATGTAAGAAACTATAGTTTGTACCAGAGTAAATGATGGCGTTTTTGAAAGAAGTGTCGAGCAATTCTGCTCATGGCTTCCATTTGATTGTATGGCGGAATGAAAAAACGTACATGAAGTGATCAGGTCGCAACTGTCGCAGACCTGTATGTGCACTTGAAGTGTATGATGATTTTCTTGAAATAAACCATATAGAAATGACGGTGGTAGATTATTTCCTTATTATTTTGTAAGTTGACAATTTTCTTGTATTGTAGAGAAGAAAGGAGATGTTGTAGTCGTCTGGTGGCCAGTGAAGTTGAATCACAGTAAGATGTTAGTTAGTTACTCCATTTTAAAGTTATTTCTGACTTACAGTAATGTTAATTATTTATTTAGTATTAAGTTGCAAGATGTTGGTGACAATTTCGATGAGAGTGATGATGATCACATTGGTGTCCTGAGCAGTTTGTATCTTGGAAAATCCGTTAGAAATGACTTTCATGACATCTTCAAAATTCAGATTTTGAATGAGGGGTGTTAGTTTCTGTATAATTTGAGCAAAATTTATACTTCAAGAAGGTGAATTTTCCTTATTGTTGGCATCAATCTTTGGTACTGGTTGAGAAACGGTAGATGTTGATTTTTCTTGAGACTGCGAGGTAGTAGTTGCTGTAGTGGTTTGTCGGTCAGTATTTGAAGTACGAGAAGCTTTATATTTCTTGAAGGTTGTGCATCCCTTGTAGTTGGCAGGATGATCTTGCTTGCAATTCGCACATGTAGCTGGTGTAGTACGATCCATTTTGGTACATTCTGTGGACAGGTGAGCTCCTGCGCATTTGATACATCTGGGATTCATAAAACACGTAAACTGCGTGTGATTATAGCGCTGGCAGCGAAAGCATTGCAGCAATTTGTTTGGTCTGTATAACTCTATGGCAATGCGATAATGGCACAAATATTCAAGCTGAAAGATTTCTTGTAAGTTGAAGTTTCTTTTGAGTGTGACTAAAAATAGTGGCATGTAAATCTTGTGATGAGAAGTAGGATCGCGACGGTACATTTGTTTGACATCTTGAACCGGGTAATTTTGAGCAGCAAGTTCTTGATAGATATCATTAGTATCAGTGTCCACTGGTAATTTCCTGATTACAATTTTGAAAGGCCGTTCTGATTTGGGTACATCCGTGGTGAATTGTACGTTAGTTTGGAGGCAGTATGCTTTGAGTTTATCATAATCTTCCTGAGTAGTAGCTTGGAGACAAATGAAGTCATTGGTATGGCGAATTTTAGGCGGATTTTTGCAGGTAGCAGACAGAGTTCTTGTAAACTGGTATTTCTGTTCTATACCGTAAATAAAAAGTGCAGGTGGCTTAGATTTGGTGTCTTTAGGATCATTAATTTCTTGGGATTCCAATAATTGATAACGATTTGTGATCTTGATGCCTGAATCTGTAACAATATTACGAAATTTAGCTGTTTTCTTTGGTTCGATGAAGTCATCGGTGTCCATTGAATGGTCAGTTTCTGATGAAGTTTGAATTTCAATGTTAGCTTTAATTTTGTTATTATCAGCAATCTTGACGAATTGAACAGCACTGGCTACTTGTGCAGATTTCTTAACAGGTGGTGGGCCATCTGACTGTGGAGGATCCGGGCGCTTATGTATCGGAGGTGGGACATTGGTGAGAGGTGTCCCTAAAAAGGGCAGACTTGGATCACTACTAACAGCACCTTTCTTCCTAGCTAATTGACATCTTGCTTGGCGTTCTAACCTACCGACCATCTCAGGTTTGTCAGGATATATTTCTCTAGCATGGGCTAATTCTTCTGGGAATAGAGCATACTTGAAATTGGGATCATTCATTTCTTTAAGGATTTCTTTAACGTCTTTTATTTCAAAATTCATTTTGAAACACCGTGCAATAGCTGGAACGAGGAACACAAGCTCCGTACGCAACGGCTCCTATTACTCGAATGTGTGTGAAACTAGAGTTTGTGAAAGTTATTTTCTACTTATCTGCTCTAAAATTTTAGTAATCGACATAAAACAAAAAAGGCGGGAAAACCTGCTTGGATTCAGCTTAAGTGAAAACGTGCAAAAATGCAGTAACTCAAAATATAATAAGTGAATATTGTCTTGCACGAGACATATTGTGAATATAACAGAGGAAAACGTAGAATGTTATGTGTAACTTATAAATATATAGGTAGATGACAAAAATTATGGCTAATGGATTGTGTGAGAGATAGTCTGTGAGTAATGAATTTTACTTCCTTTTTCCCCGAAAAGGGAGAAATGTTATTTGTAACGGAAGAGGGAGTAGCTATATACAAGCAAGACAACGAGCGTAGCTCCACCTGCCGTTACCGTATATCATAACATTTTTGCCAGTTTCACAAGTACAAACATACGTAAATCATTTGGGCGTTGGTTCCAATCCATTACAACAATGTACTCTTATGTGAAGGAAATCAATTTTAAAACATAATTAATGACCTTGGAGCACTGATATTTTGCTTCTAAAGCTCATCTTTTTTTCTGTTCAAACTTCTCCATTGAGAGCTGTGTAAGTAAATACTTTTGAATTAAAATATGACAGTCTCAATGAGATGGACTGTGATTTATGCACATAACGTAAAATAAATTCTCAAGCAACTTATAATATAAATGCTTGTTCTACAGATCGTTACATGTAGCCCTCCTGCGCACACTGGTTTATCAGATAACCTTTATAATAATTGCGCCGACTTGAAGATGTTTTGAATTATCATACTTACAAAGATATGAATACAAAATTAGGCCCTGTAGGCCAGACGGTAATATCGAAAACTTCGGATAGTTAATTTAGCTAAACGGGTTCGAACCCCGTGACTGACCTACCTGACTGACGGTTTCACCCTCAGTTTCACCACACAAATGTCGGGATAGTACTTTAACAAAGGCCCTGGCCAACACCTTTCCTATTCTCTACCTTAGAGGCGTAACTACAATAACGCGAGGGGACAGATGTCCTGTTTTTCTATAATGAGTTACTAGCAAATCCAGTACAGCGTTTCTTCCAGGAGATTTCATTCGGGGGAGGGGGCTGACGAAAATTATAAATAATGCATATTGACTCCAATGTACTAAAATATAAAATAATAATGTTATTTAACAATATGTCGTAATTCCTTAGATAATTTCAAAATAACATGAACAATATTACATGTGGAAGTAATACAAGTGTTGAAACTATTTTATTTTCGGGGGGCGGTTGAAAAACTCTGAGGGTGGGACAAAGCCCCCCCGAAAACATGCCTAAAAGGAACAATGCCAGTAAGCATGACAAGAGAAGTCGCCTCAAAGCTAAATGGTAAGAGTGAGGGAATTTTTATGCATGAACGGGAATTTTCACCTAGTCTGGAGAGAATCTGCGACTTAGAATTTTTGCACAGTTCATGTTTTATTTTAGATGCAGTAAGAATTTGCTGAAATTGCATGTGGAAGACATTGCTAAAGGGTCCTGGGATAAGGGCACTAAAACGTTCCATGCAAAGGGTCCCCAAATTTCTAGTTACACCACTGCTCTATACCTTAGGGTTGCTATATTTGGAAAGTGAAAATCCGGGATACTTTACGATCATGTTTAAAATGTGCGAAATAAGAGGCGAAAACTACATTAAGAAACTTTCTTGAAAAGTTGTAAACAAAGCAGTTAAGAAACCAAAATATTAAATGTTTGAAGGCTTCTTTTCCCTTTCAATTATAGCAACTCTTACACATTTTTAACTGACTGCAAAAACTGAAACAACGGAAGAAACGTAATATTATCTAAGGTTTAAAAAAAAATAATTAAAAAATGATTTTAAAAAACACGCTTTTTTAAGCAAAGAAAAATGGACTAAAAAATAATAAATTTATGAATCGGAAAATAAAAGCGTGAGTGCACTTAGATATTACGATTTTATGATAAGGCAAACAAGAGCACCGATGCTTTTATTTTCCGATTCATAAGATTAATTAAATTATTACTTTTTATGGTCCATCTTAAAAAAGCGTGTTTTTTACAAATCCTTTTTTAATATTCTTTATGTATAATGGATGAATATTAAACTCGCTGTGAGATAGGCAACCCAAACTTCACACAATAGGTACGGCGTTGCGTGCATTTAAGGATAATTCCAATTAATTAATTAATTACAGTCAACTGGATTATTCTGACGTATATATAATAATTGAATATTGCATTGTAATCGGAAACAAACAAGTTTACAAAATTTAAAAGAAATCGGATGATGGGAAGTGAGTAAAAAATCAATTACAAGATTTCTACCAGAGGTGATTAAAGAGCAAGTTAATATAAAGCGTGTAATAATCTTGTAAACAGAAGTAAGGAAATGATTCTTTAAGCTGCTTAGGTCAACGGTGACCATAATTCTGGTTTTAGAATGTTCAAGAATTTGTGTATAATAAGTAGTGTTCGATTTCCCAGGGGAGATACCGGGGATTTTCATCATCCCAGCCAGGGATAAAATCTTTGTAATTCTACCCAAACAGTTAGTAGGTTCAAACTTACCAGCAACCATTAATTGTATCCCCCCTTCGTAATTTATAGCAAATCGAACACTGATATTAAGGATAATGTAAAGCAAAGATATCCAACAAAAGATTGCAGCACTATCTCCGTAAAACCTATGTTTAATGTATTTTATCGTTGCACGAAATTTCAATGCTGCCGCTACAAATTCATGCCGAGAGTTCAGACTTTCAAGGAAGAAAGTTCATAACCAATTCAAGAGTGCTATCAGTGCCGATTTTTTTCTTTCTTTTTCATTGTTGAAATCGCTTCATTGCTGTTATGAATATCCAAACCTATAACAATGAAGCTCTTTCAACAATGATCAAGAAAGAAAAGAAAATTCGGCACGGATAGAACTCTTGAATTGGTTATGAACTTTCTTCCCTGAAAGTTAGAACTCCCTAGGCTTCAATTTGTAGGAGCAGCATTGAAATTTCGTGCAACGATAAAAATACATTAGACATATACGAAGATAGTACTGCCATCTTTTGTTATAAATCTTGGCTTTACATTAACCTTAAGTAACTTTCTTGAAAAGTTGTAAACAAAACAGTTATCAAACCAAAATATTTAATATTCGTAGCCTTCTTTTCGCTTTCAATTATAGCAACTGTTGCACATTTTTAACTGACTGCAAAAACTGAAACAACGGAAGTGACGTAATATGATCAAAGATTTTTAAAAAATCTTGTGTACAGAAGTGAGATTTCTAACATGGATATAATGCTTTAAATTGCTTGAGCCAACGACCATCTGGTTTTAGAATGTTCAAGAATTTGTGTGTATTAAACATCTACAAAAACACAAAAATTGTGCAAAGTTGCAACACGAAATAATGCACATATGAATCTATGAGAATATCTTGCACACCATAGCGTCATTATCTACCATAACAAATCACTTCTATTTTGAATTGTACGGAATATGTGCGACACAGCCCAAAAATATGTTTCCACATAAATTTGACTATATTTGAGGGAAAACGTTAGTCTTTTCTGCGCGGTTGATCCTCCAAAATTAGTATCTGTGTTTTCAGTTGACAATGCAATTACCTTGTCTGTCAATATGAACATATGGAGAACTTCCATAATTAAAATTATGAGTATTTCTGATAGTTTTCTTTCCTTTGGTGTTAGTTAAAAACGGGACATTTATGTGTCCCGAGAAATGCTTTCGGAACGTGAGCATGAAGTTCACAATCTTAAAGACAGATTCGGTCTGGATTTCCACGTGACCATCAGTAGTATAAAATACTATGTTACCCATAAGGCATTGCGCGAAAAATCCATGCTTGTCACGTAATAATTCTTAAAGCTTATAGACATAAGGAAATTATAATACAGAATCGACCTTATTAACATTCATAGAGTACAAGAACTTTTATACGTCATAGCGCATATTCGTTCGAACACATTACCAAATAAGGATATTGGAGGACTGGAAATCGAGTATTGATACAAAGCTAGCGTCTACAAGTCGCGACTAGTTTCTTTATTCTGGCGCAGAATAGGGTTTTCCCGATTTCAAACACAAAGGGAAAATGAAAAGAGGCAAATAGATTTAAAGAAATCTATGGACGCTATCACAAAATAAGTGGAAAAATTCTTATAAAACTTAATAGAAAACTTAAAATAGTTAGGTCATTATGAGAAAATATGAATTACCAATGACAAACATGATTAAAGGTACATTATCATCCACCTCAATCTCTAATTAGAATATGTAATTAAGCAAATACGTTAAAAAAATAGGTAACACTTTTTTTTCAAAGACGAGCATATCATTATAAATTTGTAAGAGAACATTCATTCCGGTTACAAGCTTGTTTTGTATCGTCTGTGTCCCGATACATTTAGTACCGTGGTGCTCTTTAATGTTTGTTTAGACTAGGTCTACTTTTCCTATGCTGTTAAGCCAGTGTGTTAATAGTAGTAATATTATTTATATTTGCTTTGGGTATATTCTGGATATCTTAATTTCTAAATGTTAGCATTTTAGATACCCTTGTTTAGTATAAATAAGCACTATTATCACTTGAACTTACGGTTTTCGGGTTGTCACCGCTATTCGGTGTCTGTTCCGCGGCTCGCGTATGTTTTGTTTCTTTCGTTTCGTTTCATTAGTTTTCGTGGTTTCGAGTTAGAACATGTCTGAAGGATGAAGAAGAAACACGTAACGTTGAGTTCTGAAAATATAATCCGATTTCATCCGGGTAATTAATGACAAGAAGTGTACAATTCTATGAAGTACAGAAACTTGGGCAGGTAACAAGAGTTTTTTTCATAAATTATTTTGAGAGGAATGATATTTTCCAGTCTGATATTTGATAAAAACGGATGGACCAGTCATGGTTCACGTGTAGCCTAGCACCGCCATTGTGGAAGATTGTTACACATTTGCGGCCTGTCGCAAAATCACAAGTGCTGTTTGCATGATTTTATCGCTTTTCGGAAATGTTTGTATGAAAATTACTTTCCAGTTAACATGATGGGCTAATTTTTCGGAGTAGTTTCTTCTCCGCCATTCCGTTACATTTGTCATCCATATTTTATTATTGCTCTACATTGTTGTTGTTGGCTAAATTTAATCAGTATAGTAAAGATTGCGTGCTTAAACGAGTATATGAACGTAACAAACAAATTGTCAAGATTTTATTTCAATATATTCATGATGTAATTCTCACTACTATAATACTGTTCGTTTCCTGGTTGGCCATGTGTATAAGTTTAAATCAAAATTGCCTTACCTTTGAAAATGAGAATAATTGTTACAAGTTCCAATTACGTATTACCATATTTATAGTGACATCAGAAAGGCCTTGCACTGAAATATTGTTCATTACGCTGTTTCTATCAGCCCAAAACAAGGAAATAAGCAAATTATGTATTATCGAATTACTGATTGTGCCATACACACCAAATGTCTACACCTGCTGTTGGCTAATCTGCATGTAAGTGCAAATACTAAAGTTTAGCGCTAGTTATGTATATCCAAACCTTAAAATTATGCAAATGATATTGTTTATTAGGTTTCAAGTTAACATAATACTGGAAGCTTTTAAGCAAAGTGTAAAGATCGCTCTAATGAAAACATGGTTTACTGTAACCAAATGTATGCAACTTAGGTTAGCTCAGTTAGTTCCATACTTTAGTCTACATAATCTAGCCTTACTCGGATACCAGGAACCGAGTAATGTCTTGAGCCTCACTAACATTGAAAGTTTTTCCCCTATCAGAGATGTTTGTGCTGTCACGATTGGATAGGCAAGTATAATGCGAATCCATTTTTGTCATGTCTAGGTGCCGTGCCACCCTATTTTCGCATCTTGATCAACACACACCCTAGTCCTGACTTTTCTACAGCAATGCTCTGTTTGAACTGGTTGCTGTCTTTAGGGATCATACGCACCCTAGTCATACCGTTGTTGAGCATATGGAGATCCATATGGTTATGTCACCTTCTCTTTTTGAGTTTGTGGAGCATTATTGGTGCTCAGTATCCTTTATATGCGTTTATCATGTTTACCCTATACTCTTTTCTATTGTCCCTTATGCTATTGATGTTAAGGTTATAAGTAGGGCTATTAAATATATGATATGTGTTAAATTCCCTATTTTTAGAATCTCTTAAACATGAGTGAAGTATGGTTACTTTATTAAAATATATACTTGAATATTTTTTGTTTCAGTATTAATTTTGTGTGAGGTACGTGGTGTATTTTTTCATAAGAATGTTGTATTATAAAACAGGGATCTTACTGTATTAACTTAATATTATAAAATTGCTGAAATAATTAAATATGTTAATTGGTGATCCCTCAATTTGGTTACGTTTCCACTATCATTTTTATTTCTGTAACTAATCGTCCAAAGTTCACATAAATTTTACTCAATTATAATGTCTGTGAGAGATGTTGCTAGTCAGTCTCATAAATAGGGTACAATTTTAAGAAAGGAGTGTTAATATACAGCCAATTTACCCTGTCGTTTAGAACTATATTTTTCATTTATTAACTTTTGTGATGAAAGACGCTTTTAATTCATTTGTATAGTTCAGTAAATAATTTAAACAAGACTGTACTCAAAGCGAAAAGCTGTGAAATGTTAACCAATAATTTTGTTCATTCAAAAAAAAAAAATTCTCATCAAGTTCTAAATTCGAATTTGTTCAGTTTTGTCAATTTAAGTTGTTGTTACTTTACCTTAACAATTCTTAAAAATAAAGGATGGAACTAATTAGTGAGTTTGCTTCCAAAGATATCAAATACATATAAAAATATAAATAGTTATATTTTATTTTAAATGAGGTGCAAGCTCAAAATATGTATTTGCTATTAGCTTTCTTAGTTCAGTTTTGTTTTTTTGCCTTCAGTTGTGATATAAGGACAGCTTCTTTTACGTAGTAACAGTTGCTATTGGGCCCTTTTTTGACATTGGTGATAGTCTTTAGATCGACCCTCGACTCTTATGCATGTTTCATGCTGAGCAGGGTTGTCATTTTTGATGGCAAAAGAAGTTTTTTTTAGTTTTTCTTTGGCTTTAATTTCCTGGAATTCAGCCCGGTCAATGTTAGGGAACTATTATTGAGAATGAAGTGCATCTGATATCTATATAGAACTGAAATACTGCGAATGTAATATATTGGCTCTATTGAATAAAGGGGAAATACGTTTATTATGATGTTTGAAGCAGGTAAGATTGAGCTTATGTAGTTGTTATGCGTATATTGATTATTTACGTCAAATAAGTATATTTTGATAATGCTGAGCCGTGATTGGAGCTCCAAGGCTTATATAGTGCATCTACAGATGCTTATCAGAATAATGGAAACACATGTAGTTGGCAACACGTCAGATGTATGGGTTAGCAGTGGTGTCGTGGCGACCGCAGCGCCGGACTGCTGGTGGTGGTGTGTTAGGTCGGTCTCCATACTACGTCAGGCGTCGTGGAACAGGAGTGTGCAGTGGCTGCAGCAGACGGAGGTAGTGTAAAATGGGAGACCTCTCAGAGTTTCAAAGAGGGCAAATTGTTGGTGCGCGGTTATGTGGAGTGAGTGTGACGGCAGTGGCTAGTGTGTTAGGTGTGTCGCCAGGGACAGTGTCGAAGGTGATGACGGCCTACACAACACACGGGAAAACCACATCGGGGAAGCGGAACAGTGGGCGGAAGAAAAGCATCAGTGACAGGGCACGCCGGGTATTAAAGCGCATTGTCACGCGGAACCGTCGTGCCACTGCGGCGCAAGTGACGGAGGAACTCAATCAGCACCTCCCCCAACCTGTTTCGACAATCACAGTCCGCCGCGAATTACATGACATGAATTTACGGGGTCGTGTTGCACGGGCCAAACCTCTCATCAGGGACCAGAACGCTTTAGCACGCCGCAAATGGTGCCGCGACTATGCAACTTAGACCGTTGACGACTGGAAACGTGTGGTATGGTCGGATGAGTCACCATTCACCCTATTCCAAACCACGGGCCGTGTTTATGTGTGGAGAACGCCCAAAGAAGCGTATGATCTGCAGTGTCTCCGCCCAACTGTGAAACATGGCGGCGGCACGGGATGCTGTGGGCCGCAATATCATGGTTTTCATTGGGTCCTGTGGTCACACTTCGCGGACGCATCACTGCCAACGATTATGTCGCAATTTTAGGAGACCACTTGCATCCTATGGTCCGGATGTTGTTCCCGGACAATGACGCCATATTCCAGGATGATAATGCACCCATTCACACAGCTGGAGTTGTTGCAGCGTGGTTTGAGGAACATCGGGATGAAGTTCAACACCTCCCCTGGCCCGCCCAATCCCCAGATCTCAACATAATTGAACATCTGTGGTCCATCTTGGAAACACGACTCCGGCGATGATTTCCACCTCCATCCTCTCTCACAGAACTGGCCGATGCCCTGCACGAGGAATGGTGTAATATTCCACTTGCTACCATTCACGACCTCTATGCCTCCATCCCACGTCGCATCAAGGCTGTTCTGAAGGCGAAAGGTGGCCCGACACCATATTAATCTGGTAAGTTGCACTTTCGTTCAGGTGTTTCCATTATTCTGATAAGCATCTGTACGTTGTATTAAAGAGCCATAGAACTGATGAAGGAGCTTGAAAGAAGCAGGTACTTCCGTTTTATTGCTAGTGAGCATTTTGAATCTGCGATTTTCCCCTAGGAAATAAGATTTTTTTTGTGTGTGTGTTTTGTTCACTTAACGATCTCAGAGACACTCTTTTTTCTTGAATCATAGTCTTCATGGCAGTGTTCTGGGATGAACTCAGTCAGGGAATTTGAGCCAAAAGTTGTCATAGCTGCCTGTTGTATTTAGTGTGGTGTGAACTTTGAGCGTTCCAGGACCGAATTTTACTTTCTTGTCTGCTTGGTGCGTTCCTTTTGAGTTTTAGCAGACTTGTCTCAGCTCAGCTGAGTGGCGGCCCTCTCTGTCCTGATATGTGTTTTGTCGCCTGGTTCAGGTAGAACCTAGACAAAAGAGTTTGCCTTATTCTCCAAGTAAGCTACTAAGGAATTAGTGAAAACACTATGCGCATGCGTCTTGTCTTCTGTGGAAGTCAGTTGGAATCAGCTGGGCTTCACTGAGGAGAGGCAGATGTTACAGTTTCGGTTGTGATATTTCTTATTTTGGGTTATTAACGAGACTACTTCTAAAGTTTACCCCAAGAAATATCAAAGGAGTAAGTTTACTTAATAGCAACCAGGCCTAGAATGGTAACTATAGGACACCCATACATACGATATAAACCAATACAGGTAGTAATCAACGCAATTGTTTTATGAATCGCAAAGCATAATGCAACTTAGTAATACATTCATATTTATTCCATCTACTAGGATCGGCATGGTAGGTCATGTCTTAGCTAAACCCATAATCAACAATTCACAAATAAACATTTTATGTTCACTTAATGATCAAGAGCTCTTGTAGAAAACCTTTATGCTTTGAATATTTCACAATATTCGATTAGGTTTCTAAATACAACATTGAACTTACTTTTATACCTAGGTATATCTTCAATGTTTTCACAATTCCGATATGATTAAAAATTATATGCAAATCTAACCATATCAATAATTGTCTGAAATAATTTTGTCTATAATAATTGTCCATAGTTTTTATAATCTATCCAGCCAATTCTGCTGATAAAACTTATATCTATGTAGCAAATTAGTCGAGGTAAATGGGTGAGTGAATAAGTTCACGTGACGTAAATTTCTGGTCGCGCATACACAAAAAAAATCATCACCAGTACGTCAGTTTCAATAGAAACGTATGGCATGATTCTTTGAGGGGGAGAAAAGTCCGAAGGTCTACGTGGTAAATTTCACTTCTGAAAATAGTGAATGGATTTTTTTTTTTAACTTTCTCTGCTTCCTCTCATCCCACATTTCGGGTCGAACTCCTAGCACGAGGGCTGTACAAAAAGTATATTTAGAAGTAAAGAAAGAAGTATGTAACAAGTGAATAAAAGCTGACTTATATACTTAAATGGTGTTTAAAAATGATTATGAAGTATATATGAATTTACAGTAGATATATATTGGATTTTGTTGTTGTTCCACGACCTCTTGCGAGTAAAATAGTGACAATATTCGGAAGTGACAAGGATAGTATCTGCAATATACATTATACAAACAATGGAGCTTCTTAATGAGGACCTCGGGGCCGTATCAAACTGGTGTCATGATAATGGTCTTCTCAATAATCCAGTAAAATACGCGTATACTGTTTTAAAAACCCAACATCAGTTAAACGAAATCAACCCTTCTGAACTAAAAGTGCGTATTATGGATTCTTATGTCTATTTCCCTCTGAATATAAAAAAAACAAAAAACCTTGGGCTAACAATAGATCAGGAACTAAGCTGGAGTACACACACGACTACCCAGTGCCTTAAAGCATTAAATGTACTAAGACAACTGCATAAAATAAGAGATTTCTTATCGCAGCATATTAAGTTATACCTTGCGAATGTGCTTATCCTACCTCTATTAGATTAGTATGGAACGTCTCTTTCTACTCGGAGATGTATGGCTCAGAGATCATTCAGAGGAGAGAGACGCCATATTGGTATGCACTTTCCATTGATTTACATGGGAATTGTTTTACTCGTCTTATATCTTTCAGGAGCATACTTTTAACTTCTGTTTTCGCCCAGTTTATCGTCATGTTCTCTTTTACTCATGCTATTTTATAGAAATGCAATATTTTACACACGAACAATATAATTTCCCGTTAACATATTGTGATTTATATAGCAAACTATTAATAATACATTAGACTTACATATTTGAAGGAACTTCACAAACCAAAACTATACAAGAATCAAAATAACCACAAAGATAAATTTTGTGAAAGCAAAACTTAAATATTCTACTTCCGAGAGGCATACAATGAGTAAAACAATTCCCATGTAAATCAATGGAAAGTGCATACCAAGATGGCGGGGGTGATCTACATCGTTAAGAGGCCCAAGTGCTTGATTTTAGCAGAGTGGGTTTCGACATTTTACAAAAAACGGAATTTGCTGACTACATGGAAACTTGTATTTAGAAATTTATTTATATGTAGGTCTTGGTAAAATCTTCGCGAAAGTCTGCTAAGATATTGGTACTGCATCTAAATATCTGATTATTTTATTTCGCTTTACACGCACCGAAGCATTCAAGTTTAATTTACAAATGTAAAAATAAATACATTTTCTTTAAGGTTATTTCTCTTCAACGACCTGTGAATTCTCATAAAGTGATGGAGCTGCCATCTAACATCCAACAAATCAATAATGGTTTTAAAAATAATTATTTAAAATTATTTTTAAAAAGTAGGACAATTATGATGTTCGTTTGCTCGTCCACTCGTCTGTGACCCAGGATAATTTCTAAACGAAAGAAGATAGAGAGAAACTAACTTGAAATTTATATTCAACTCCATTTCATAATGATTGGCTCCTGACATCGCGGTTCTGCCATGACCTAACCTAAAAACTTTTAACTGTCGTACTTCGTTGGAATTGTTAGAATGTTGCGTTTTTATATTGGACAAATAAATAGTTTCCTTTGTAATGTGTGGTGAAAAACTGCGATTTTTTTTTGAAAACTCAGTTTATACGAGTGTGTCTCCGAAATGAGATCCCAAACAAAACTTACCTGTGCACGATATGTAGGTGTATCTATTGGTTGTCTTCGCGTAATACCTTTCTTGTAATCAAATAAAAGGTGTAACGGTGCGTTCTCCTTTCTCGTGATGGGTAGAGAAACGTACAAAACACAGTTCGAAAATTTGAAACTCTATTGTTAAATACATTTATAGCTTTTACCGAAGAGGTCTCTAGCGTTTATAGTATTGAGTAAAGAATTATGTTTATATTATGTATGGTAAGCGTAAAACCATTGCAATCCTCACTTCAAATATAAAAAAAACGCTATAAAATAACTGAAAGGTCGGCAATGCTGTGAAGCACGTCTCGTGAAGCGTTTCCGCGATAAAGAAACCGGGCGCACTTTACAAGAAATAAATAAAATATTACAATAGTAAGTTAAAGAGCAGATTTTTAGTTATGCAAGGCCATGAATATCTCAATACATCGTGGAAATAGGAATAATAATTAGAATTGTCAATTTTACAGTGTAAAAATCCGGGAGGTTTATTTAAAAGCTAAAAATTAACTTCGAATAAACACTTTAAAACGTTTGTGTACGACAGTACGTATGAAACACCTCAGTTGTTATGTTATCGACACGACAATAACAACAACTACTACTACTATTACCAGGGACGTATTTAGAGGGTAGGTCCATGGGGTCTGGAGCACCCAAAATTCAGGGTTTTAGATATACCGTAATAAATATAACTTTAGGCGCAATTATATGTATTTAATATACATTTCATGCCCAGACACGCTTTGGACCACTTGAACTTCTCCCAAAACGAACTTCTATTACTAAGAACAACATTTGTTCAACTTTTATCATCAACATTCATAAATGGAATTTTGATAGCGATTTGTATTTCAGCACGCACTGATAGCAATTTGTCTTTCAGCACTCACATTGTACCGAGATCCGTAGCACTGTTGGTAACGTCGCAGACTTCGGAACAGCAATGAGCAGGTACGCGGGTTCGAACTTCGTACCACGTGAGTACAAATGCTGGTTGAGGTTTAAATTTCTTGTCACACCAGTTGAATCCCTTCAAACTAGGCCCCGACTGACCCATTCTCACATCTTCTCCCCTCCTTTATCCCGGTCTGAGCAAAAGTTGCCTAAAGGACACCAACAAATTTAAAAATAATGTTATATTTTGTCCTTGAAAACAGTATTTTCGATGTTTTAGAAGGAACAATGTTTTCAATATAACGATCTAGTCCACCATCACGAGGTAGATGGCAGAGCTGAAAAGTGACTCGAAGATACGTACCAAAACTCGATATTGACCTAAGCGACTGGGCTCACTGTGACTCGGCGACCCGATGCTCGAATCTTGTTGACCCAATTGACCCGGTGGTCCAATATTAGCTCCGTGATCTGGTCTTGTTCCTGTGGTTTGAATATACCAATATCGTAATTCGTGAGATTGCTTGAGAAGCACGGAACTTGATTTCTGAGAGTTTTAAAATACTTTAATATTTTTATACTCTTTAATACTTCAAACACAAAATTCTCTCAGAATATACTTTCAGAGGAGGAGGATTATTTGCACACCTCCGACGCTATTTTTTTTTCTGGTGATATGAGACTATTTCCATATGTTATTACTATTGTTAGGAAGATTTCGGCGTCGTATATTTCGTGCTATGGCAGTAACACTCGCGGTCCCGGTCACTCCTGAAAAATAAAACGCTGTTTAAAAGCAAAAGCATATAATAAAAAAACGCTCACACATTCAACCTGTTCCTTCGTAACGCGTTTCACTTGGCAGTACGCTTTACTTGTACAGCATATGCAACTAGTTACAAGCTGCTCTTTCTCTGCGTCAAAATATGCTCAGTGGACTTTCCAGAACTTCGCAAATGAGGCATGTTGCAAATGTAGAAGATATGTAACTAAAACAACCAATCCGAAAACTCTTCTCTCGCACTGCATAGCTACAGCGAATAGGGTCAAAAATGTGGGTGGTGATGTGGCAACGTTGTCACTCGATATGAGCTGCGATAGAGAAGGGTGAACAACAGCTAACTTTACAATGCCAAATAAGTTATTGTTTCTCTGTGAAAACAAATAAAAACTAACTGTTTGTAAAGAGTACTTCAGGATCTTTTTACCAGTTTTTTTAGATTGATAATACACCTCGGAAATACAGAGATAACATGATATAACTTTTTGCTTAATTAACAAGAAAAGTATTAAGTGAAGATATTAAAGATTCCCACAAATTACAGCCAATAGATGCATCTACGTATCGTACGTTTTTCCACGTGATCTCATTTCGGAGATACAGTCGTATAAACACTGAACTTTCAAAAAAACAATTAAAAAATCGCCCTTTTTCGCTAATTTGTATGTTTTTCTCACTACACATTACAAAGAAAAATTTTATTTGTCAAGTATTAAAAAGGCAAACATTCCAACAATTCCAACGAGGTATGACAATGCAATATAACTCTTAAGGTTACGTCATGAGAGAACCGCGAAATCTTTATGAAGGGGCCAATCTTTATGAAATAGACAACTCAATCTCTACAGAAGGCCTAGCCGAATTTAGGAGAGAGACCCTCGGGGCAACTGTTTTAATAGCTATCGTTTAGAATGACACCTTCAAAGTCATTCTGAAATGACTGGGGGACAATAGCCCCCTATAAATGTGCCCATGACTGTAGGCAAGTTTAGTTTAATTTTCGGAATCCGTTAATTAGTCAGTAATGAATGAAACTGAAGCTTACTAAGTTTGACAACCTCCTTAGTACATTTATAAAAGGGTATTCGTACAATATCTCCTCAAAAGTGATGACAAAAGTTTCTCCAACAAGATATGTTTCTCTTCTCAGCGCCTCCTGCTTTCGATTATTTTATTTTCACCTGATTTCTCTATTTTCCTTTACTTTCACATTTCGAAGTCTTCCAATTTCCATTGATACTTTTTTCGTACACTGTAAAAAATGAAACCACTATATTCAACAACAACAAAAATGCGATTGAGGTGCATTGATAAAGTGGATAAAACTAGCTACAACATTTTTTTTAGCTGAATGTTAATACACACAGGAAAGGAACAAATATAGCAGGAACGTTTATACATATAGAAAAAGAACGTTTATACACATAGACAAAGAACGTTTTATACATAGAAAAAGCACGTTTATACAATAGAAGAAGAACGTTTAAACACAAAGAAAAAGAACGTTACTTAGGAATATAACGTTTATAAATGTAAAAAAAAGAATATTTATATGCATAGTAATAGAATGTTTATATTCATAGGAAAAGAATGTTTATATTCATAGGAATAGAACTTTTGTACACGTAGGAATAGAACGTTGATACACACAGGAAGAGTATTTATACGCATAGGAAAAGAACGTTTATACATATAAGTGAAACATTTAGGTACCTTGTGGTAAATGTTGAACTCAGAAGAACGAGTGTTCATCTTATACTAACTATTGCATTCCGTAACTAATAGATGGTGGCTGTTGTCTTTGTCAACATACTATATGGGCACACGGGAGGTTATTATCTATTTTCAATTTCTTATATCTGTTTATAGTTGTTATTGTTTACTTACAACATCATGAGGATTATTTTATGACACGCTACATTCCAAATTTCTAACTTTCACTCTATTAAAAGATGTTATTCATCTTTCATTGATTGCAATCTAAGCTCAAATTTCAACTAATTATCCTTTCAACGAAGTCTCAGGGTACACACGGACATCCAGAAGTGGTGACGCTATGATCTTGGTGTGGTCATACAACATCTCTCTCTCTCTCTCTCTCTCTCTCTCTCTCTCTCACACACACACACACACACACACACACACACACATTTCTGGACTTTACCGATTTTGCAGAAGCACCCGAGATAGGTAGATAAAGTTAGATACAAACAGACAATTAGCTAGATATGTACATATACACAGGATGTTTTAATTAAATCTTGTTTTACTGCTTCACGAAGATAATGCGAAATTAACTGCTATATTTACATACAAGACTATAATTTAACGCCTCGTAAATTACGTCTACTGTTTTCATTACATGTCTATTACATATTCTTGGTGTAGATCAATAGAGCAGTACTAAACGAATTTCCCCGCGGAGAAGATTCAATAGGTAAACACGAGATTCGTTCAACAGCGTTTAGATATTTACACGTGTTTGTAAACAACTAACCACATGTGGTGGAAAGCCGTGTTATTACTTTGACCCCGCTTTGGTTGTAAACTAATATTGCCTGACGGCTAAATATAATTTTCTTCTCGTCCGTATCGTGGAGAATTCCTTCCCTACCAGACATTAGCCAATGCAAATTTCTTTGCTACGAATCACAACACAGCTTACAAATTTAATTATTCTAAAAGCCAAAGGACCTTGGAGCAACATTTGACCCTAAATTGGCATTTGAAGCACCGATCAAATCGACGATCAATGAGGCATGCAGATTTGTAGATTTGATAAACAAGTTACGCGGAGACTTTAAGAATGGCATGAAACTAATAACTATGGCACATAATTTATATATCCTGCGTAGCCTAGTCGGTAGCGCGCTCGGCTTCAGTGCGAGCGGTCCCGGGTTCGATTCCCGGTGGAGCTAAAAAATTTCGGTGTTGACCCAGCATCAATTGGGGAGTTGCTGTGAATAAAAGACAGTGGCGATCACAGTGGGAGCTTCGGCTCTCCTCTCCCAACCCGTCTGGTCAGCGTGGGAGCAGTAGACCAGCTCCTTTCTTCAGGAAGAGGCCTCATCCACTAGTGGATTGAATATGGCTGTTCAATATATACATTCAAATTGATGAAATGCTTTCCCATCTATATTTGTCGGTAAACTAATTGATTTTCAACACTTAGAACCCTGTTTGTTTTTACATATTTTTTTCTTTACATATATTGATTAGAACATGTATACGTACTTAAATACATATTTTGGTGTGTTGTTTCATACATGCTTATTTCACGAATTATTTACTTTAGCGTTCTAGGGCGTACAATTTTTATGCAAATATTATAGTTTTAAGGCAATAATGATTGCATTTAATATTTTACAAAATTTTGTTGTATTTTTTCTACGTGTAAACTTGAGCATGCACTTTCAAAAATTCTATAGAATTGAATTTATTTTAAGGCCTTTAGGCAAGCTCAGGCCGTATGAATGATGATGGGATGAATTGGTGGAATGAAGAAATTGGGAGGAAACGGGAGCACCCCGAGAAAACCCACGCACACGTAGATGTCGATCCGACGACCCCTAGCACCAGAGGTGAGCACTCTACCAACTGAGCCACCGTGGCCCTAAGAAATTCTATGTATTTTTACAGGGTGTCTACTGAATATCAATTTTCAAATTTCAGGGTTTTTCCCCAGGTTTTCCAGGTCTATTTTTCTACTTTTTCCAGGTCATTAATTTATAATATTTTTCTTGTAGCAAATAAAAAATGTTTGTCAATTAAAAGACGCATAATTAAACTAAGCGCATACTATTTCTGTAAGTTATTATAAAACATGAAAAAAATATTTATGTACTAAGTTAAATGTACGTTTTCGAGAGATTTCCAACAAGAAAATTAAAGAAGGATATTTTCCTACAAGAAGGCAGTTGAGAAAAACGTGCAGTAACTAAGAAACAAATAATAGAACCTACCGGTAAATATACGATTCGAACTTTTTAAATAAAATTTCAACGAAAAATCAGTTCAGATCCAAAATTAACGAAATCTAATTTACTTTTCTGCATATTTAGTTGATACTAACTAATACTCTTTAGTGAAACTAACCAATACTCAATAAAATAAATCTGCATTCAATAAGAATTTAATTCATGTGCATGTAAAACCCAACTTCGAAGCGTATTATTTACATTATTTAACATACAATCTAATGTCACAAAAATCTACATGAACACTTAAATTACATCTCAACGACAGCCTGAGGATTGAGCATGTGCCATTACCAACCTATCCTACATATTGAAGCAATTACTTAAGAAGGCGACATTGAAGACTTTAAGGTGAGTCTTAATAGTTGTAATTGAGTCTGCAATGCGTTTAAAATGACTTTATTTGAATTCAAAAGTTAAGGTAACTTCAAAACTTAGTTTAACATCAGACTCAAAGTACAGAAGCATATTAGCCTAATTAGGAAATAAAACTTCTTCTTTCCACTTCTTCTCAAACGTATAGGATAGTCCAACGGTAAAGTGGTTGACTTCTTGAGTACTAAAATCAATCGACATGGGTTTAAATCTTTTCCTTAACCGAGCTTTTATTCACTACTCAATCGTGAACAATCGGCTAGTAACTTCTCTTACTAAATATGAACTCCTATAGAATGCGGAAGCACCAAATGGCTTGCGTCATACATTGCAATAGTGGTTGATTCCTCTACTTGGAAAAGTGAGTCACAATAAAGAATATGTTGATTGATAAATATTGGTTGGAAAAGGCAAAATAAAGTCTTTGGAAGTTAACATCACAATTAAGAGCACGTCATTGACCTGAAGTAGCTACTTTTCTAGTTTCTAGTCTTACAAAGAGAAACTGTAACAGGTGTTAAGCAGCTGTCATTCAGCAAAATGTGTAGTATATTTGCTAATGTCTCAGACTTTTAATCTGACGGTCTGAGATCGATTTCCAGCCAGTCGCTGTTAATTGTTTTAGTATAAAATTAACTTTTTTTTACAGAAGTCAGAGATTAACCTCCAGTTGGAGAA
This sequence comes from Lepisma saccharinum, assembly GCA_022664845.1. Lineage (NCBI taxonomy): Eukaryota > Metazoa > Arthropoda > Insecta > Zygentoma > Lepismatidae > Lepisma > Lepisma saccharinum. The sequence continues at coordinate 10,339 of JAGDQP010005821.1, read as the reverse complement.
CCACAAGGTAAGATGCATCACTTGCGAGAATCAAAAAGTAAACAGTGTGTTTGTACGTTTTCTTTAGTATAATGATATATCAATACCGTTTTCATGAATTTCATTGTTCTTTCTCTCTCCCTCTCTTTCTTTACGTTTTCTTTTCATATCTTTGTCTCTTGCTCTTTTTTCTCTCTTCGTTTTTCATCTTTCTCTCATATCTTCTTCATCCTTCTCCCCCACACTCTTTTTGTGCGTGCGTGTGTTTATTCGATCTTTGCGAATTATTAAACACTCATTAAAGTTCTAATTATTAGAATATATTTGTTGTAGGTGGAATCCACACTGACATGTTCGGAACAGATAAATTTTCAAAAATTTATAGAAACTACTCCCCTTTTTGTTTGTTTCGATAGTAAAAATATTTTCTTATATTAGTTTGGCACAATACTTGCTTCCATCGTAAAATTTATAAATATATTATTGTTTATTTGTGAGTTATTTACTTTTGAAATGTGGAACACGTAAGGTTTGCTTTTCCCCATAAGGGACATCCCTGTTTTTAGTTTTAGCATTTTGACAGTTTTTGTTTAGATACTGTTTGGATAGAAATTGACTAAAGGAATATTAGTCTAAGATGTTCTTTTTATATTCGATTTACGTTAGTGAGCTGTATTGGATAGTTTCGTCTACGGCAACTACTGGGTTTGTAACGGTGTATTCCGAGCTACTAGATTGAATTAGCCCAACCAAATTTGCGCCCTAAACTAAACGCAGGTAAAGTTTATGTGTTAATATTTTCATCTCACGTTGACTCATCCTAGATGTTTTTCTTTTTAATTTGCTTTTTCAGTAAAAATTATTACTATTTAATCTTACTATCAACGTTGGTCGCCATTTCGCAAATGTCAGAATGAACTTTGAAACCATCTGTCTACATACTTGAAACCACCCTTACAAAATATAACGTCTAAAAGTAACATATCTTACTGATGAATTTTTGGGAGCCCGTACTTTATAATTTTAGGTCTTTGGTTTTTTTTATTACGTTTTCATTCGTAATTTTTGTTATCCTTATCTCTTCCTATTTCACTCAATTTTTCTCTGTTTGACACTCATCCATCGGTTTCTATTTTTCATTGTGTATTTAATTTTTTTCCTGCATCATCTTATGCATACCGTTTCGTTTCGCTTTTATTCTTTCATTTTATCGATATTAATTCATGTATATCTACACAACTTTTGTGGTCGTGTTGTTACCTGATTTTAATTTCGTGGGAGAGAGAGAGAAAGAGAGTTTCTTTACCAGATACGATAAGAAGATGTCATTTGGGTGGCCTACCTGCACGGCGTTGAGAGTCTCAATCTTTTTATGCAAAATGTGTATACAAGAGGTAGATTGATATTTATTTTACGCACTAATAACACTCCTCGGCTACCAGATAACTAGAGAAGAAGCTAGAGAAATGTGACCTACAACTTCAATTTCAGGATTAAATTCTCCGTCAAATTTTAAATTTTAGCCTAACATAGCTGAAGAATCAGGACTGAATTAAGTTAAAAATGTTATGAAGGTAGAAAAAAATGTCATATTAGTGAAATTTACACTTTGTTATGAGCAAACTGCAAAACTTGCCTATTTTTTTTCAACCACCCATTTTGTAACTTCCCTTACACCTCACGACTTGTGTTTTGGAGAGAAAAAGCTTTGCAGAGCTTTGTTTTCTAAATTTAAGTAATAATGAATATATAATATGACTATGAAAATATAATGGAGATTAGTAAAGGTCGAGTGAGGACCATACTTAACATTGATCCACTTGATACAGAATTACCCATACAAAAATAGTTTCCTATTCAATCAGAACTAAAATGCAAAACTCAGATTATCACAAGCATTTAAATATGACTCACTTCTTGGACATGCAGTACGTAAAATAATCATGTTTTATAATTAATTAAAAGATTGGAAGATATAGTAACTTGTCTAGGAGAATTACTGCAAGTGAAAAGAATAGAGAACGTAGTAATTGGGTGCTCTCTCACATTTTTAGTAACAATCTAATAACGTTATTTCACTTTATTCTTCCAAATATATATTTATACATAATTTGTTTGTATTTGTACCACTTCTAATTCAGATTTTCTAATTAAACTACATAAGAACCGCGCCATCTGTTTGACACTTAAAACAACATTACTTCTTTCTCTTCAAAAAAACAGCAAAATAAGAACTTTCGGCTCCCTACGCAGAGTTTGCCTCAGATGTGATACTCCCATACCAAATCCTTCTCCCCTCCCTTATCGTAACATTAAGGCCATAAATACAATTCAACGAAATTCCAAAATTTGCGCCATGTGCATACTTTCAACCATATCCATACAGGGCGTTTGAAAAGAGATTAAAAATTTTCAGGGGTGGAAAGCTGCCATGAAAATAGTAAAATGGTATGTACAGCGAATTCATCTTTAGGGACTGTATTTTACGAAATTTATTTTTCTCTGAATTAATAATTTGGTGGAAAAGGAAAGAAGATACATCACCAATGGACTTATTCAAGATATTTGTCACGAGATTTTTGTTATTATTATTATTAGTATTATTATTATTTTTATTATTCGATTAGAGATAAAAATGACAGATAAACTCATCTCATCTTGTATATATTGCAAAATACACAAGTGCTAAAGGAAAATAACAGAAGAGACATAGACCCCAAGACGAATACTTGGACACTTCTTTCTTCTTCATCCGACAGTCAGCAGCTTTACCCTTGGCATAGCTAAGATGCTGCATTCCATTCTTTTCAGAATATACATTGCATCCCATTCCTCCAGACCTTTTCCTATTGTGTTTACGGTCATGAGATGAGAAATATCTTCAATAAGGAGAAAATTCCTTTTCTCTGCAGTTTTGTCGTTCTGAATTCTCTTCGCACTTCCACGGAACTCACTCTTTTCAGTTCCCAATGCAAGTGACTTTGGTGGTAAACTAACGTTTTCACAGACACGGACTGTCAGCGCACTCAGCAGATGCGATGATACTAACTCAAGAAGTTTCGTAATATATCTAGCACTCACTATATCGTGTGGATTATTATACAAAGTCTTAAGTTTTTTTATGTAGCTTTAACTGTTTTAGCCAACGTTTTGAGAAATTAATTGTGAAGAGAGCATTGCAGCATCTAGTTTTACAAACTATGAATGCTCCGCTTTTGAGGCCCATTGTGTCGGAGATTAAAGAAAACAAGGAGAGAGAGAGAGAGAATAGACGTACCACACACACAGGATGGGAACGAACAGAGAAATGGGAATAAACTAGTGGTATGGCTAGACTTGCCTTTTGATTTCTTTGTTAATTGTAAAGAGTTCGTAGAAAAAACACGAAGCCAGTTATTGTTTGGTTCAGGTTAACCAGTGAAACAGTCATTAAACGTTATTCTGTAGACCAGTCATCAGCAACTCATTTCCATTCTGAAAGACCTATCTAGTGCATCAGGACCAGGGATTCTGCCATATTTTTTAGTTTTGAGGTAAAAGTAAAAACCAAAACAAAGTTAGGAAAGTTATAATAGATTTTTAATAGGAAGCATTTTAAAGATGAGGTGTATGCTCCACGATTTCGACGGGTGACACCCCCTCATTGCGGGGTCTGGAAGAATCACTAATCAGGGCTTAGCTGGCTGGTGGGTGTTGGATCATTAGTATCTTGCGTGTCTGTATGAACTGAAGCGAACAGAAACCCAAAGAAAATTGAAATTTGTATATATTAAGTGTAATAACGAAGAACGTATTTGTTTTGATATCAATAACGAACGACCATAGCGTAGGTTATTCCGGGTGGCCGTAGTTCAGTTAGAAGAACGTAGGTTTTGCAATCGGAAAGTCCTGGAATTGATCCCAGTGGTCGCCTATTCTGTTTTCCATGGTTTTTCATCAGCCACACGAGGTAAATGCCGGGATGTTATCTACAATCTAGGACCCGACTGACTAGCTTCCAACGTCTCCCTCACCCTATTCCGATCTGGTTATAGTGCTTACGTTAATAAAGACCAGTATTTCCATTAACTGTGTTCATTAGAATGTACCTTCACTCTCTTATTCTACGCATATGCACACTAGCGTTGGCAGAACAATAACAAAGAGTAACCGCCTATTGGTCAAGATAATCTGTTTACCTTTAGGCATCTCTGACTCAGGCCGGGATTAAGTAAGGGAGACCATTGGAAAGGTAGCGGCCATATGATCCCATGACCTCCCGAACGCTAAGCCATTGCTCTACGCCATCACTGCGCTACGACAGCTCGGTTGTGATTATACTTGATGATTTCTCTCTTCAATTGGCGTAAACGGGATTTGAACTTGGCACATTTCTGTTACTAGCACGACATGTTAACCTCTAGAAACGTCGTGATTACCTTACTTAAAAGAACGACAATGAACAATGTCCGACACAATATGTGACTACCCTTCTGAGATGAATGAGACCAATGTCTGACATACGTTGCGTCATGCATCTTTCATTGAAATAAGGAAACTAAAGCCCTTGCACATTCCTTTCTTTAATAGAAAATCAACTAACATGTGTCTGGTTCTTCCCTTACACATTTTCTTATTCATAAAGGCCTGATATAGTCTTCGAATCATATTCTGCATTGGAAACACTGCTTCCGAGAACCAGTCGAAACTGTAAACACGAATGTTTTGTTGATATTAACGCCATCACAACACATGCATTCCTATCTGAAATAAACTGTATATTGTTTATTTATTTACTTGTTTTTTGGCCTGCTTTAAGGTTTAGGAAATTTCGTCTTAAAAAAATCTAGTTCACCATCGAAATCTCGAAAATTATTTAGTGTTATTTTGTATTTCATACTAGTGTAACTTTTCTTCTTCCGATCAGGATAATATAATGTTGTAATTTATTTATGTTCACTCAGAATTTGATACAGATCTAATCAACATTAGTAATCCTATAAAAGATTGCCAATTAAGTAACAATGACAATAAATAATAATCTAAAAATTTTGCAAACTGTACTTCAATGCAAGTTATATACGAAAATTGTTTTAACATATGTACATATTGCCTTTAAGTGGTATTAAAGTACAGTAGACGCTCTATACTCCGGCATTCTTTGGTTTGACACATTCTGTAGTCCGGCACCAATCGAGCCGCTCGCGTTTGGAGTTCTTCGGGTGAACTGGGTCGTTTTTTTTAACGCTCATGTGTATTTTTTCTTATCATAGAGCAGCTTATTACATGTACATTTAAATATCATTGTACTGTATATAGAATTAATTTTTCTTTTGGTATTCCCATTAAAACTATATTAACGATCGATAATCCGGCAAAATCGCTAATTCATCACGGCCGGGGCAGATTAAAGAGCGTCTGATGTGTTAAAAATTGTCAAAGGAAAAAAAGAAATGTGACTTACGGTAATCGGAAAGTTAAACAAATTGTTTCTAAATATACTACTGTATTGGTTTGATTGAATAGGCTCATTTACGTGTTGTTTCGTAACTCTATGACATTATCTACAGTATTTTTACTTGTTAGCAATAAAATCCTCTCGTTCTCGGTGAACCGGGTCAATGACACCAGGTGTTGTGTAATATTATAACCATTACAACACACAACAGTAAACCATGTTTGATACAGTTTTCTCTGTATCGAAAGACCACAATGCCGTTTCGAATACTTCATCAAACATCAACAAAAACAGAGCTGCATTAAAATCAGGTTATATATTTACAGCAGCCACATTTCCTTATGTTTGCACATCTGTAAAGAAACAGGCTTCTAGACGATACCTGCCAGGTTTAAAATATTTTGGAGTCTGTATCAAATTGTAGAACTTCACGGAGTAAAATTCGAAATCGTGAAAATATGTCCACAATTTCTCAACATTTCAAATTCAAACACCCCATATATAGAATTGAAAGTTTGTGGGTAGAAAACTTATAAAAATCTATATGAGTGCATTTATTTCCACCAATTTTTATATACGTGTTCTTTGTGAACTGGGCCAGGCGGCCTGAGAATTGCCAACCAATTAAAAAGATCTTTTAAAAAAAATGTTTTCGCATTGATTTACACATATTCTTGCATACGCGTTCATTATGTAATTGGGTCAGGTCATATATGTATTCCGGTTCCCCTAATGTTCCACAGTTGTAAGTGTAGTAACCTTTTTAACATTGCACGTGTTCAAATTGCTTCTAAACTGTTGGACATATCGACATTAAATTTCGCATAATCATTATTCAACAGCCAACCTAATTTAAAAATAATTTTATGCATATGTCTTTACTTATGCAATTCTATATATGTCCATATATTTACACCATATTTTGTACACATGTGCATTAATTACTGGGACAGATCATAAAAGTACTTCGGGCGCCGAAGGAGTCTAAGTTACCGGTGTTAGCAACCTATTAAAAAAATAACATGTCAAATTGCTCTCATATCGTAGTCCGTATCTGACCGAAACTTAGCATTTAGCTTCTGGGACAAGTTACCTCAAGGATGCCGAGAGGTTAGCGCTCTCTCTTTTTGTGCAGGTGGTCAAGGTTTAATTCACACAGGGGTCCTTTGAACGGAATTGCACAAAGCCCACTTTACCAAAAACTGTAGGTCCCGTTCTTAGAAACTTGCCTGCTAGTTAAGGACGTTAACAATAATTCAATGAATTTGGACAGGTCGTAGAGGTAAGACAACCAATTTCAAATTGTTATCATACCATGGACGTATTTGCACCAAAATTTGACATTTAGGTACTACTGAGAACCTCACGCCTTTGGTTCTCAACCTCAGGTATTGGTTTCGTTCTCACCATAACGCAACCTCACCCTCAAGGTACAATTTCGCCGTCACACTATTTTTTCTCTCTCCTGAAGCAGTGAGGATGAAGGTATGTGAAAATCAGATCTTTCCCTGTGAAAGCCAGTCTGATGAAGTTGAACGTCTATACCTGGTACATACAGTATATTACAATATTACTCGGTGATGATGATGGGTATTCTGCCTGAAGGTTCCTCGGCAAGGTGAACGGATGGTGGTTTACAGTTGTCTTTCATCGGATGAAGATGACGTCCTAAGAACACAGCCTACAGTTTAACGTGGTCTCTGAACCACTTTTGTCCCCCTAGGACCCGGGATCCCTTGATTACAAGAGATCGAGCGTTAGCATTCATCCACGTGGGACACCGTACAGTATTACTTAGTATTATAAAATTAAGAATTAACAAATATTTCAACGGGAAATGAAGAGCATAAAATTTCTACACACGAGTTCGTGCTGTAGATAGAACATTTTATTGAAAACTCGCAAATAATTTATCTCTACTTTCTGTCGTCATACATTGCATCTTCACTAACATTTCTTTTGTTTCTAAACCTCAAAGTGATTAAATGATGTCATCCGTGTCTCAGATAATCCTCTTCCCCTCCCCTCTCTTTCTGAGCAAAACAACACACTTGACTTTCATCTGCATACTCCTAGCCCTTGTCCACATTTTCATAAAGTTTTTGGGAGATAAAATAACATATGTGAAAGGATGACCTTGTTTGTGGGTACATGAAAAAAGTGTTAAATTAAATTGGTGATTTTCAACGAAGGGTGTTGAAGGTTTAGTACTGATAAAACCAGGCATTTCGGATCAATATCGAAGCCTCCTCTCAGGGACCTCACATGAATGAAATATCCCAAACTTTCTGTAGTATTATTTCTTGTCATCTCTTTCTCCATTAATTTTTGAACAGTCCAGTAAAAACAAAACGTTGATACATTCTTAACGGTAAAAGATTTCAAAACAATACATATTTCATTCCCTCTCTGAGGAGAAACAGACAAGTCCTCATCTTCTTACAAATGACGAAATCTTCCTTTAGGTAAACCGCAACAGTTAAATCGATGTAAAGAGGAATACTGGGGTTCCACAGGGACTGTTTCCAGAACCGTGATCATTTTATTTTTCTCGATTTTTTCGAGTGTATATTTTTCTACTTTTTCGTATGAGATTCTGCGAGAGACTTATCTGAAAAGAAGAGAAGACATGGGTTATTTACATTTTAGCATTTTCAACTAACAATGTGAGGTGTCATGGTACTTTCTAATCGTGATGGCCCATCCATCGACGTGCAATGGCGATCAGTTAGGAAACTTATGCCCGATTTAACCGATCTTTCTTAAATGTTAAGGAAGCCTTTTCACGCCTCCTTAACGCGCCACAATGTTTGACCAACCTTCCTCAAACTTAGCAATTCCTCAAGTCGTCCTTAATTAACGCAATTTGTCTCCCTAGCCTGCGTAATGCGGTCTTGAATTGCGAAAGGAATATGGCGGACTACTATGAACAATTTGATGGAGAACTCTTGTATATTGAGTGTTTAGAAATCATCGCACCGGGAAGAATTCTGGATAGACCAATTGCTTTTAAAATGAATTAGAATTTTAACAATGATACTGACTCCGCAAAAGTGCTAGAAGAAATTGAACCTTGCTTGGAGGCACAAACAGATCGAAAACATCCACTGACACCAATTGAACAGCATTTAATTACTCTACATTTTTATGGCAATGTGACATGGGAGTCTTTCCTTTTGTTGTGAATACAATTTCTGTAGCTTAATTTTATTTGAAACACGCGCTATTATCAAATGTAAGTTGTAAATGAAACGCGACGGCCTTAGTCGCCACTGAAGAGCGCACCTAGAGACATCTACAAGTTTACGCGAGCGCCTTGAACTTTCACTTCCTGCTATCCCCCATGTAATTGTTTTGCAAGGATGTTAAGAGTTACTCAGAAAAATGCAAAGATGAGAGGAAAAGAAAAGGTAAAAAAAACAACCAACAATAACAGACAGCACCAAAAACAAACTCAATTAGACATTCAAAAGAAAAAAATGTAAAGTGCAATACTCGGAAATGAGGGTCTCTAAATATGGGGCCAGTTAATATGGCCGAAATGTCTAGTCCTTTCCGTCTCTTGGCTTCATTCCTCTCTCCTACAAAACAGCCTAAGGGTCCCTCTATTTATATTCCTAACTCTATGATTAAAGTTATCTACGTAAAAACAATGGATGAATAAATGTTAAGAATTGCAAACTAGGCTGACCAAGAATACGAAACAAGTTGTGACGTCAGGTTTCAGGATTTTGAGTTATGAGCATATCCTTCTACTTCTAACATCCTTGTTGTTTCGTTATTTGTGCCCCGCAGATGCGCCCGATGTCCTAGTGTTTGGGGGAGTTGGCAAGATGGCGGCTTACTAGAAAAAACCTGCTGAAATCTCTTGTGTATTTTTTACAACATTCTAAAGTTTTTAGGTCTCTCCTTCAAGAAAATTTATTCAGTAGTGTTATTAAGTGTTGCAGTGTTTTATATAATAGTTTTACATCATGAAAATTCAAAATTAAGTGTGATAACAACATCAAACGAGACAGTGACAAGAGAGTTAAGAGCGACTGACAGCTATAGCGGACAGAAACCATAGCAACCAATAAATAACTGACCTTAAAACACCAATTACTAAAGACTGTTAGACTGTAAAACTATATTGTATTATAAAAAACAGCAATTATTGAAACGAACGCGCAATGGATGGGCATAATTAGCCATTTCCGCGCTAGACTACAAAATACGAATACCTAGTGTTTGATGGAAGGTTGGGAAGATGCGGCTTACTAGAAGAAAACTGCTGAAATCTCTTGTGTATTTTTTACAACATTCTAAAGTTTTTAGGTCTCTCCTCAAGAAAATTTATTCAGTAGTGTTATTAAGTGTTGCAGTGTTTTATATAATAGTTTTACATCATGAAAATTCAAAATTAGCTGTGGTAACAACATCAAACGACACAGTGACAAGAGAATTAAGAGTGACTGACAGCTATGGTGGACAGAAACCATAGCAACCAATAAATAACTGATCTTAAAACACCAATTATTAAAGGCCGCTTTAGACGATACAGTTTCTCGTACTATGAATCCTAGCGAAAGCAGTGTGCCAGCGTAAAAAGAAAAAAATGTTATGGGTTTATACCATAGCATCTTGCCCAATTGTAGAATTCTTACTCTCACTCTCTGGCACTACTGCTAATCGTAAGATTCATCGTATCATAAATGCTGTCGTCTAAAGTGGCCCTAAGACTCTAAAACTATATTATATTATAAAAAAAAACCAGCAATTATTAAAACGAACGCGCAATGGATGGGCATAATTAGCCATTTCCGCGCTAGACTACAAAATACGAATACCTAGTGTTTGATGGAAGGTTGGGAAGATGCGGCTTACTAGAAGAAAACTGCTGAAATCTCTTGTGTATTTTTTACAACATTCTAAAGTTTTTAG
>JAGDQP010005820.1:59676-70746 GCA_022664845.1 Lepisma saccharinum | reverse complement strand
AAATGTTTAAGAGCAATTTTTCAAATATGTTTTGCATTTGTTTTTAAATTTTAAAATAATTGGCAATTGTTTTTTAGCTGAACTGGCCCTATTCAGTCATGAACATAGAATAAAGATTTACTTTTAAAAAATACTGTGTTTTTTTTCATGAAAAATAAAGAAGATATAGCAGTTTATTTGAAAAATTGCTCTTAAACATTCAGCTACTGGTGATTTTATCTTATACACATATATATAACATAGAAACATTAGTTATGACGAAACTATAAATATTGTAACTATGGAATAAGTTACTGCATTTAATATAGGAGGCATTTGACAACACTGAATCTGTTAACATCGTTGGCAGCATTTGCAAATGTATGGGTATTTTATGGTCTTCATCTTTACATAGATTAGAAAAGTTTGTTACCAAATAGAAGTACAAGCTACGCAAAACTACACAAAAATCCCAACAATATTCTGAGCTTCAAAGCGAGGAGATCCTGGGTTCGATCCCAGCAGCCGACCATTCTGATAGGTTTTTCCAGACTTTTTCCTGTCACACCAGGCAAATGGCAGCTTCAACTTAGGTCCTGAATGAACTCCTTCCCGTATCCTATTCTCGTACCCTATGTTGTTCTGAGCCATAGATGCCTAAAGGCCATAAACAAATTCAATTCAACTCTTGAACGTGAATATACAGCTTACGGGCTATTTCTCATTAGATTAATTGTCTGTCGTAAATCTAGTTTGGACTTTGGACATCTAATAATAATAAAATTACTCTGCATTAATATTCTTCCTAATGTACCCAAATTAATATCCAAGTGGAAAATAGTGGGAGTTTCGTATTGGAAATTTGAATTACAATGACAGTAATGTGAAAACAGGTCACATAAGAACAAGTGAATCAGTCATTTCGAAAAGTCAATTTCTGCACTACTGTTTTTTTTTTTTTTTTTTTTTTCAAGAACTTAAAACGACCCCTCCTTTAGTTAAATTGAAAAGTGTAAAGAAGCACCAATACATTTTAAATGAATCTATTTGTCTAAGCCTATACCCGCGATACACTTTATAAAGGAATTATGTATTTTATGAGCACATTAAAGTTCTGTTGGAGATATGGCCTTTCCGAGATCTACAAAATAAAAGGGGAAAAGAGAATATCGCTGAAAAAGAACCTGCACAACTAGCAACCCTTTCTTGAAACAAAAAGGGCGGGAAAACCTTTTAGCGATAATGATTGGTGCTCTGCCCAGAAACGAATTTATGACTCGAAGTTCCCTGGACCAGGTAAACGGAATTACGGAAGGTAGGTGTTATTAGTTTGTCGTCCATTACAGGTAGATGATGCCCACAGAACGGGACCGTAACAGTTTAAAATGAATTCCAAACCAGAACTTTCAATGTGTCCCCACCGGGAACTGAATCCTGGACTCCTTGAATACAAAGCAACGAGCAAAACCATCTATCTGCCCACCGGGGATATCAATCAACCGGTATTGAGTTTCCAGTACCCGCAGAACAAATGATACATTTCTACAACAAAGCGAACATTAATTTATATATTCCAATTACTTTCATGCACATAAACATTTATACTTATGCAATTCATTTAGATTTAATAGAAGACATTGGTTAACAGTTTAACCCATGAATAATCCATCGATGAATGATTATAACATCATAATTGAAAACACAAGATGAAAATCGAATCTGATTATGATGTGGGTAATCTGGCAACACTGCTTGATTTCCTTTTTAATAACTACAATATGTAATATCATGGGTTGGTGCGGAAGTGATGGAAAAAGAAACGTTTATATATATATATAAAAAAAAAAGCCGAACGAATTCTCGTCCCTGCTTGACTAGCAGCAGTTCAGCGGGGTTGCACGTCAACCCAAGATGCAGCTGGTGTTCCAAGCAGGTGGAACAAATCGTTTCTTTCTCTTTTTTTTCCTATTCACTATTGTTATAGGATAACCGAAGCAGTTTTATAGAGCGAAAAAAGTAACCACACAACCGCAATCACTTTAAATAACATTCAATAGTTCATACAAAATACTTACAATTTAACTCCACAGGCAAACTAAATGAGAAGTTAAATTGACTTGTGATTCCGTAAATAAGTAATAATCATGGCTTTTATGGAAGAGGCTTGATCTTTGAATGGAAGAATGTCACTACATTTAGAAACTATTTGACATGACTTTCTATATATGACATATTGATGGAAACCGAGAGGTAGAGTGCTCGTCTTGTAATCGCACAGACCCGTGTTCGATTCCCACAGCACCTACACGTCTTACAGCTTCTGCTTCTAGATACCATACCCGTAAAAAATAATCAATCGTGAAATGCTGATAGCAGCTGTGCAAAGGAATGATCCACACGGAAGAAGGTCAGCCCACCGTACACACTAACGAAGTATATATCAATTTGAGGAATATACAATTTACAGATCGATGAAAATATCGGTATATTGTTTGTTTTAATGTGTTTGACAAAAATACACAGATATTTAATTTCATGGATCACCTGTGTCTAAGGGCACCCATCAAAGGGGAAGGGGCACTTGCCCCCTCACTAGCCACAGAAAATTATTCTAATATAGCACAAAATGAGGGGATCATGTAAGTCAAAGCTTAAAAAAAAGAAAGCAGTATGTGTATGGACACTTTCCTTGCCCGACCTGAAAATCCCAACATGGACGCTCTTGCCTGTGGCCCTGCCATTGTAGGGAGGGGGGGGGGGGCGGTTCCAGGTCTGGAAAATAAACAGGTTGCGATAAAAGTTCATTGATCAATGCAGTCAGTTGGCAAGCACCTGGAGAGATATTTTTGACGTATGCGATTATGTTTTCTCTTGTAAGATGTATTTCTTTCATCAAATTGATTAAGATAAGATAAAATTAAGTATATGGGCGGTAACAACATTGGGCTACTACTATAATATGTCCAATTCCATGACATTGGAAGTGACTGTTTCACCAGTCTTCAGCATGTGCTAAAGAATCAATTCGTTGCATTCCATCATAACTTTCTTAGCCTGTCGTTAGTGGCGGAGATGCATATCTGCAACCTGCGTGGCCAGGGGGAGGGCAATATTCAGAGACACGGGGAAGGCAATATAACTGCTCCGTCATCCATATTTCTTTGACATCGCGCTTTTCTGCGTCCCAGCTTGTACTCGTAAACATTATTTATCCAACATGCTCCTTTGTGTATTTTTTATACCATCTGTTTGTATGGAAAATATGCACACAAAATTTTCCAGTTTACTACTAAAGATGTAAGTATAACTTGATTGTAGAAAGACTATACTCATTCAATCTCAAACAAAGATTTGTACAGTTCGTCACTCTGAATATGACCACAATGTTTGACAGTACTGATTTGGCAACAAGATGAAAACGCACTAATGGTATTTCCTTGTGAATAGGGATTTAGGTAAGGCCACCAGGCTGGCCGAACGGGGTTGCTGCGGACAAGCGTCCACATTTTGTGATTGGAGGACCCTCGAATCAAATTTCAAGAGCGCCCATTTTTACTGTGGTATTCTTGGTTTTCTTTAGACAACAGGCAAACTATGTGATGGTACCTTTATTTAAGCTCAGACACACACACTACCTTCACCTTTCCATATGGGAAGGGAAGTGTAACGTACTTCACGATACTACCTGAAACTTTGAGTTGGTGTAAAGACTATAAGTACTTAAACTGCAAAATTAACTTTGAATTTTATTTTCTAAAAGCATATTTCAATTTTAGACAGGATAAAAACTTGTATACAGGATAATAACTGGATATGTTTAAGTTTCAACTGGTTAAACCAAAAGAAAGCAAAACAATTTTAAATTTCGAAAGATTTTAAAACTCCTTATTGCATAGACTTCTGACAGCGTGTGAGATACTGCAGCGGATTATACAATGTTCACAGTAAGACAAGTATTTATTTATTATTAAGTTTCAGATACAGCTTGAGTTGCCATTTTACACAGAAACAAAATAACAATGCAACAAACTAAATAACTTCACTACAAACTAAATAACTTTACTACAAACTAAATAACATGAAATTAAATTTTAAACAACACATAACACAGCAATTGATATAAAAAACATAACGATTATACTACACAAGAGGAATAACTCACATATTTGTATTTAGCGTTCGATGGAAAGTGTGTTCAGATCCGAAAATATCAATATTTGAATCAAGGTTATTGTACATAATTACTAGTCTATGGAATAAGGAGCGCTGCAGTATACTTAGCCTAGGCGTGGCACAATGAAGGAGGTTATTATTTCTGGTTATTCGCAAGGGAACACGGAAGTAAAATTTAGATATCAACTCTCCAGTTCTAAGATTACCGTTAAGTATCTTGTATAAATACATCAAATCTGCCAGCTTGCGACGAGAAGAGGGTACGTGGAGACCAAGAACGGATAATAACTCTGGTTTGCTGAAGCTACGTACTGATGGTATTCTTCTTTTGACTATAGCAAGAAAAAAGTTCAGAACAGAATCAATATGAGATAGATTAGAAATACTAGCCATGTTCCAAATTGGGGAGCAATATTCAATTTTAGGGGAGATGAAGGTTTTGTAGAACATACTCAATGAATGAAGGTCCTTAATTTCTGTAAATCTATAGAGAAGACCAAGTAAGCGCATAGAACTGTTAGTTACAGAAGTCACGTGATCAGCAAATAAAAGTTTTTCGTCAAATACCACTCCAAGGTCCTTTTGAGAAGAAACTTTAGCAATAGGATTATCATCAATGATATAGGCAGATGGGATTTGATTCCTCTTTAATGAAATAGTAAGAAAAGAAGATTTTGAGGGATTTATTTTCAAGTTCCACGCATCACACCAGTCCAAGAGGTCAGAAATGGAATTTTGGAGATCAGCAACATCCTGTAATGATCTGATTTCTCGAAATAATTTACAGTCGTCAGCAAAAAGAAGAATTTTAGTTTCAGATGACGAGAGATAAGATGGGAGATCGTCCATATATAGAAGGAAAAGGAGCGGGCCCAAAACACTACCTTGAGGTACACCAGAGAGAACGGGAACAAAATTAGAAGATGATCCAGAAAGAACAACACGTTGTTCGCGGCCAGTGAGATACGTAGTCTCGCAATAATGAAAGGAAGTTACCATGGATATTGAATCCGTGAGTTAATTTATAAAGAAGAAGATTACAATCAATTCTATCGAAAGCCTTACTAAGATCTAGATAGATGACATCAAGTTGTGTGTTATTGGACAGGCATTGGGTAGCATCAGAGAGTAACAAGGACAGGTTTGTAAGAGTGGAACCACCAGGAAGAAAGCCATGTTGAGCAGAGTCTAGATAGGGTGAGACAAAATTATAAAGTCTATCTTTGATGATTCTTTCACACACCACAGATAAAATAGATAAAAGAGAAATGAGTCTGTATGAAGAGACATGGGTCTTATCTCCAGATTTCAGAATGGGTATAATATTAGCCTGTTTCCAAGAAGAAGGAAATACACCTTCGGCAAAACATCTATTTAGAATACGAGAAAAAGGGTAAGTCAATGATTCAGCAGCATTACGTAAAAAAATAGCACTGTTATCATAGCCGGGAGAACGATTTAGAGGTAAAGAAGAAAGCAGATATTTTACCTCATCAGATGACGTACTTAATGAAGACAGTGAATGTGAACAGATCGGTTGAAGCTGAGGAGGTGGCAAAGGAGGAGATTGGACACAGAAATTGTTGGAGAAGTATTCATTCAATAGATGTACCCTCTTTTCACCAGCCGCTGTAGCCGAATCGTAAATTAACTCTGTCGGAACACGTGACTGACATCTTCTTGAGTTTATGAGAGACCAAAATCTTTTAGGATTGGTACATATTTCAGATGTTACCTCGTTAATATAATTTTGATACTTTGCCCTAAGCAATTTCTTGGAGTAGCGCCTGATCTGGGAGAAAGAGCTATAAGTATGTGCATTAGGATGTTGCTTCGAAAGCTCCCATGCAAGTTTTTTATTTTTCAAAACAGACCGCGCTTCTGTATCAAACCAGGGAGGATATTTAGAGGATCGGAATTTCTTTGTAGGGACAAAGTCTTTACAGGTAGCATGAATTACATCCGTGAACAAATCAATAGCTTCATTTACAGTTAAGTTTTCAAGTATACACCATGGGAAAAGAGAAAGAGCGCGGTTAATATCATTCCAACGAGCTTTTCTCCAGAGAGGAATATGCTGCCTTGGAGTGAAAGGAGGAGCTTTCAACTTTGTTTTTAAAATATTAATGGATAGTTCCACCTTCAAACTCTCGTGATCAGATGAAAGTAAATTTAGAGATGGAGTGATAATACATTTATCACATGTGGATAACACATAGTCCAAAATTCTATTGCCCCTTGTATTGTGCATATTGTGTTGGGAAAGTCCGAGACCATGTATAAAAGTTTCCATGAACCAAGCTTCATTACTGTCTGTGGGAACACCAGTTTTTATACTTGACCACACAATTTGCATATTAAAATCTCCGAACAATAACACATCACCCTCTGATCTCTCTATCATCATCATATTCAGACGTTGTCTATCCACTGCTAGATGAAGGCCTCCCCCTTTTCTTTCCACATATCTCGGTCTGCTGCTAACCTCACCCATGTAGCTCCTGAAAAACGCTTGATTTCATCTACCCATCTTGCATTTGGACGTTGTCTCGGTCGTTTCTTTTCTCTAGGAATCAATGTAGTAGATTTGTCATCCATCGTTCGTATAGTTATGTGACCGACCCATCTCCACTTCATCTTCTTCGCTGTCTTGATTACGTCCTCTACCTTTGTTTGTGCGCGAAACCATTAATTTGTCTTCCTGTCCGTCCTAGTTATTCCTAACATACATCTCTCCATTGCTCTCTATGTGACTCTTAATCTTTGAGTTATTTGCGCATTCAATGTCCAAGTTTCACAGCCGTACATCATCACAGGTAAGACACATTGATTATAAACTTTACGCTTCAGACACATTGGTAGTTTGCTTTTGAAAATAAAGTGTAGTCTTGCAAACAAACTCCATACCATTTAACATCTTCTATTTATTTCATCCGTCAACTTGGCATTCGATGTTTTGAGCTGCCCTAGGTAAACACAGGGGAATTCAGTTTAATATGATCCGTCTGAAAATACGATCAGCACGAAGCTTATACCCCCATATCTTCCACGTGCATTGTGCAAGAGCGAAACAACGAAGTTGGTAGCCTTGTTTGGAGTTTCATGGTTGACGAGAGTGGAGCCCAAGCTAGTATGCTGCTATTGTTCTGTAATAAAGGAGAAGTTTAAAGGTACGTAGAATTAAAAATGTATATTTTTTTTTATCTATAGGCAAGTCAGGGTAATGGAAAATAAGCTACAACGAGGTATCCATTCGTTATATAAAATATATCACTTAATTTATAGTCTGTTCCGTCTAGGAACACAACGTCAGCCGTTTGATCACTTCTTTGTTATAAAGAGAGTTGCAAACTACAATGCATTAAAAAAATACTAGCAGTCGGTGAAGTATGAGCTTTTAAATTTAGTTTAATATGAGCATGTACGAATTTACTGAAAATAAGGAGGAAAATGAACGTGAGGAGCCATTGCAGGTAGAGCAGAAAATCTGTAATCACATAATCATTTGTGGATAGCATTTAGTACCTCCTCCAAATTTATCAAAGGCTATTACTTTCCAAAGTAAGCCTACATGGAGCATATGGACCTTCAAGCTCATCAGGAAACGCTACTACCAAGCAAGTTCCTTCTATCACTGGGCCTAAATCCTCAGGTCAAGAACTCGCCTCTTCCGCAAGCACTGAAGCATTGATGAGTGATTAGTTGTCAAAGATTATGACGTCATTATTTGATTAACAACGTATCACTCATCAATGGACAAGATCTCGAGATCGCTGTTCATTGTGTTTCATAGCAATTTGTAAGTACTAGAGATGCTAAAATTTTGATAATGCTATTGGATTTTGAAATATTTTGAAAAATGTTTAAAAAGTGAGGGAGGGAGTAGCGAGGAGCCTTAACCTGGACCCTCAGGCTCCTCAGGAAACGCTAAAACCAAGCAAGTTTCTCGTACAGCGTGGAAAATTGTCAGATCACTTTTCCTTTCCCTGCTATTCAGCGCCCAAACATCCAGAAAGGAAGGGTTAAAGGAAAGGAAGGTAATTGATAACACAGCTTCAGTCAAAAAATACAAGAGCAAGACTCCCTGTAAAGAAGACCACTAAATCTCCTGTGACTCATCATAATTCTACTGAAGAATAGGCCACTAATGCCACGGCAAAAAAGAAGAAAGGCGCATCCACAAAGTCTTCAGTGATAGTATTGGCCATGTTTGTACGGGCAAGTTTAGTGAAGACACCAAAAGGTAACAATGAATCAGGTGTGATATTTGTCATGACTGGTGCCATGTCATATGTGTTAATATTCAGTGCCCTGACATCTTTGTGACTATTGTCCCACCTAAGTTCAGGTAAGCCAATTTAAGATTTAGTGTTTCTGTTCGTTCGCTAAATTTTTATTTTACATAACTCGCATTTGATTTTTTTTAAGACCTGCGATGAAATAAGTCTACGCTACAATTTCAGTTTATGTTTTGTTTTGTTTTTTGTTTTTCAGAAACTGGATAATTAGACTCTTCTCTCTTCTGGGGAAGAAAATTCTGTCTATTTTTATCCATTTTTTGACAAAACTGAAACTATGGCTTAGACTTTTTTCGTCGCAGATCATCATTTGCACATTTACAGGACTAACGTTGGAGTGTGTGTTTCACGAGCATGAGTGACTCGTTTTTGCTTATTACTGTCATCTTCCACTGTATTACTTTTTATTTTGTATGTTCTACTCTTATTTGTTGTTTTTCAATTGTATTGAGTGTGCAGATATTGACACAGAATGGTGCTCATATATGCCCTATGCAGTGCTCATATTACCTTTGTACGATGGGAAAAGCGAGGACTGAACACCTACCTTACTTTCGTCTTCATTACTCTGATACCACAGTATGTACAACCCTGTATTTTCTAGCAGTATGTACAACCCTGTTGTTCAAGGAAGAATCTGTCTTACTTTTAGTCATATTTTGACATTTTTGTAATAAATAATTCTTGAGATACAATCGAATTTTCATTAACTATGCTCATATTCACCTACTTTCCCTATCATCAACTATGCCTATTGTCTCTCCGTTAATCTTTATTTCCTTCTTTGTAGCATGTTGACTGTACACTACTTTTGTTCTACTTAAATTCATTTTAAGGCCTATTTTCGAGCTCTCATTACACAGCTCTTCCATTCTGGTTTGTAGCTCTTCTGCACTTGAAGCAAATAGGACTATATCATCAACGAATCGTAGGTGATGAAGATATTCGCCGTTATATTTTATTCCAACTTCACCCCAGTTTAAATTTTGGAACAATGTCTTCAGGACCGCTGAAAACAGTTTTGGAGAAATTGAATCTCCTTGCCTTACACCTTTTCCAACTTATTTTCACTTTCTTGATCTAGTCTAATGACAGATGTAGCAGTCGAATAGATGTTTCGCACTCTCGATGCCTTGATGTGCAAGTAATTTAATTAAGTACTGCTGCCAAGGAGACACAATCGAAAGCCTTTTAAAAATCTATGAATCGCAAACATAGTGGAACTTCATATTCATTAGTCCTTTCCATAACTTCATTCTATGTTTGTATGTGGTCCATTGTGCTAAATCTACGACGAAATCCGACTTTTCCCCTTCCCTGGTTAAAATCCAAGCCTCGTTCAAAATGATTCAAAATAACTTTGGTGAACATTTTGTATAGGACTGACAGTAAACTAATCGATCTGTAGTTTTCGACGCGTATACTTTATCCCCTTTCTTGTACAATAAAGTAATAATAGTATTATTCCAACTTGACGGTATTTCTCTCTTCCTCAAGCACATCGAGAATAATTTAGCAAGTTCCTCTTTCATCTTTTCACCTCCACATTTAAGCATTTTTGCTGTGAGTCCATCTTCTCCCTGAGAATTCCACTAACTTCTCTCCTCTCTTGTTTCTTTTGCCAAATCCAAAGTTTTCCACTTTCGTGTCACTACTTTGCTTAGTTCCTACTTTCGCATTGAAGTCTCCCATTACAATTTGTAATACGATGTGCTACTATTCAAAATCTTCTGTATCTCCTCGTATAGATATTCGATTTCCTCCTCCGGATGTGATGATGTTGGAGCATACACTTGTATGATTCCCATACTGTATCTCTTGTTTATCTGCATTACCACTGGTGGAATTAAATCAGAAATCCCTTCAATTTCTGTGACCCATGACTTCAGGTCTTTATAAATTATAAAGCCGACGCTTGTCGGTTTTCCATTTTCTGTTCCTTTGAAGTTTGAAGTAGAACGTGTGCTTTGACGGTAGTTCCAACTGTTCTTCATTCTTCCTGCACACTTCTGATAGTCGTATGATGTCCCACTTAATTCTCTTAAGTTCATTCTGTTATTCTTCTAATTTGTCCTCTCCTGCAAGTAACTGACAATTGAGAATCGCAACTAACCACTTATAAGCCCGTTCTCGTTGCCGTGTCGGTGTCCAAACCCGGGCATTTTGACCCTCTGGCTTCCTGTAGGACTGGCCGCTGCCAGTTGTATTTCGTCCTCCGGGCAATGAGTTCCTCCGAGGCTGTTCCCTTACTTGTACCATAATGTATAAAGGAGGGGTGCAAATATTTGATTCACCACGCTGGTTGCTAATGCAGGTTGGTGAGCAAACCATCGATGTTCGTTCGTCAAGCAGTTGCTTGGGTACTAACAGGCCCCACGACATGAACGTGTGGATTGGACATTAGGCGTCTACCCGGTCGGTTCTCTTAAGCCTTAGCAAGAGGAATTAAGGGGTCTCCTCCTAGTTAGTGGCAGAAGCCTGTTGGGCCGAAAGTTCCGATTTGCCGGTTCTGTCCCGGTTTCCCCGGCCTCTCTATCACACACACACACACACACACACACACACACACACACATATATATATATATATATATATATATATATATATATATATATATATA
>JAGDQP010005820.1:0-59666 GCA_022664845.1 Lepisma saccharinum | reverse complement strand
ATATATATATATATATATATATATATATATATATATATATATATATACTGCGTAGCCTACTGGTATATATACTGGTCTCCTCTCCCAACCCGTCTGGTCAGCGTGGGAGTAGTAAACCAACTCCTCCCTTCGGGGAGAGGCCTCATCCACTAGTGGATTGAATATGGCTGTGATTTCCCACATAGCAAAATGACGTCCCAGGGATGTACGACGGATCTCCTGGCAGGATATCGGGATGTCCGTGGGACGTCCTGTTTCGGTTCCGTTTACATCCATGGAACGTCCGTGGGACCTCCAAAGGTCCGCCCCGGGATCATCCCTGGGACGTACATTTGGGATCGTTTAAGGACACAGGTGGGACTATAATGGGATAAGTTACTGCTTGTAAAATAATTTATATTGATGGCTATTTGTACCACTAAATACAGTTAACGTGACTCTATAGGTGCTACCGTTAATACCAGCAAAAGCGTTCTATTTCCTCCGTGTCCTTTTTTGCATCCAGATTTCGCTCTTAAAATTTTCACGCTAGAAATTCTAACTTTGCAGTTATTCACTTTCAAGCTTGAACATTTTAAGAGCAAAGTTTGGGCAACCCGGGTACAAAAAAGGAAACATGGAGGAAATAAAAATATTTTGCTAATATGGTATTAACGATAGCACCACGTGAAGTTATTGTATACTGTTGTTATAATTATATTGTTTTAACAGTAACTTAATTAGAAGCAATTCCAAGAAAGAAAATTATATATTAAATATATAGTTTTCTTTAGTTCAATTGAACTCCGGAGTTCAATTGAATATCACTATAATTGAAAGGTTTCAACAATAACAAACAGTGTTTATAAGTATATCTAGTTAATACAGAGTGGCTAACGATAAACATTTCTGAGAATCCCTGATTTTGATAATATTTCCCTGACCGACAAAACTGAACATTATTATTCCGAAGCAAAGCAGACTCCTACGTTGTTACAGTGACATTAGGTTAGGTTAGGTAGAAGTATTGAATGCGTTCGACGTCCTTTTATTATGTTCACATCGTTGTATTAAAATGAAGCGTCAAAGAAGTTTTTAAAAAAAATACTGGACGAAGGCTGACGGACTATTACTTATGGCGTGCTTTGTGGTATGGGGTATAGAATGAAACTCAGGCGGAAAGAAAGATAAAGAGATGAAAGATTAAGAAAGAGGTTATACCTGCATCACACGCGAATTATGGAGCTGTGTTTATGTATAATTCGATTTTTAATTTACATTTCTATTTCGATAAATTACTGAAAATTGCCTGTAATTTAAACAGAATCGATCGGATGATTGATTACATAGATGGATACAAAAGAAACTGCAATCTTTAGTGCCATTACGTCCCACCACTTTTGTCCCTTATACTGTACGTAACTACAGAAATAGAACACTTAAAAATTACAAAATTTGCCTCGCACACACGCAAAAATTCAACACATTATCTTCGTTTTTATGGAATAACTTCACGAAAATCACTTAAGAGACTTCGCATAGTTTAGCCATGTTTTACTCACAATCACCCTTCTCCCACGCTACTGCTGTAACACTACGCGATACCATCCGCCACTGACAAACAGTACCATGATTAACATCGCTTTCACAGCAAGAAAACATTTATTTCACATTCCGAAATGCATAACTACACAAACAACCTCATAACTTCTTCCATGTAAATTTTAGAAATTTTGACTATTCACGGTGAGACATTGTAATTTATAACCACTATCCAGAACCGAGCTTTTTCTTGACCTTTATATCGATATGAGTAGGTACAAAATTTCACTGCAATTTAATTTTCTTTTTTTTCAAATTCTTGTTCTTGTACATAAATTTCGGGTG
This sequence comes from Lepisma saccharinum, assembly GCA_022664845.1. Classification (NCBI taxonomy): domain Eukaryota; kingdom Metazoa; phylum Arthropoda; class Insecta; order Zygentoma; family Lepismatidae; genus Lepisma; species Lepisma saccharinum. The sequence continues at coordinate 57,800 of JAGDQP010005820.1, read as the reverse complement.
AAGTTCTGCAGAGTCGATCCAACTTCAACAGCTTAACTTGTAAACAGTAAAAAAAAAAAAAAGCGTTGTCACCTGTGTAACATTTCAAAATGCGTATAACTTAACCTAACCTATTCTAACCCACTGTCGCTTAGTAAACAGTAAAGAATGAACACAAGGTAATTGGATGAACTCTGCGGAATAATAGCCTAAAATTCGAGGCAGAAGAGGTGTGTTATCCTTAAATGAACGTTCTATATATAGGTTAGTTCTGGCAAGTTTGTGCTCCCTTCAAAGGTTTACTTAGGTTTCCTTTACATAGGAAATTCTCCTCTACTTACGCCACCGACGTAAAAGTAATGGTGAGGTTGGAATACTACCTTCAAGTTTAAAATAATCTAGTTTCTAAAAGTAAAATAGCAATACCGTCATAACTGCTCGCGCATTTACCTGTCAAAATCTATCACCTTTGTTTTTTAAGCCTTGCATATGGTATGCAGCGAAGTTCGAATAAACGCATTTCCTCGCTGCATTATTTTCTGTCGCGAAAACATAGTAGTAAATCTTTCGGAAACATTCTAACTTTTAAATAAACTAAATTTCAAAATTCTTACGAGGATATCGTTATTCACGCATTTTATTAAAAAAATAGGCAATCCCGCACGCCTATCCGAGGGACATCCAGGGGATCTCCAAATGGGATGAACTGTTCGTATCGCCCATCGAGTTATCCTACGGACGTCCTTAGGATATCGCTATGGGAGCTTGACTAATCTGACGTTAATGGGATCTAAATGGGACGTCCCAGGGATGTACTCTGCTATGTGGGTTATATATATATATACGGATGACATCACGTGGCGTATACACTATACACAACTAACCTGAAGTTGCATCTTGTAGGTATGTTCAGAAGACAAAGAATTTGGTCAATCCCTAAATGGATGAATAAAAAATATGAGATCGTTTTTTAATAATCTCTCCGTAGAAAGCAAGGTCGTTTAGTAACCTCTCCGTTCAGATCCGAGGATTGAATTCCGAATTCGATCACATTGCTTGAGGTTTCATTGTTTTTCCAGAGTTATGCTACATAAAAATAGAGATAGTACCTTTGTTTCGAGACCTAACTCACTACATCCTATTTCCATCTTTAACAGACATATATTAAATAAAGTTAATTTGAGTTGTATGAAAGGCTAAGTTGCTTTCCACCGCGCAAACTTGAAAATTTTCTACAAAACTGATGTTTCTATTATTCACCATATTAAAAGATAATTTGTAATCGAAGTACATTAATTTATTTATCTGTCATATTTTGATGTGCAGTGTGTTTATTATTCTTCTTTATCTGCTATGAGTGTCAGTATACAGATGATGATTGTGATGGGTGTTCTACGCAACGTGAGCTGATGGTGATTTGCCAATGTCTTCCATAGGATATCTTCTAATTACTCGTTTCCCTTTGACTTAGTGGAGGAACTAAAAAATTGAGCTTTGATCCTCTCTTGGACGCAGAGATCTGGCCTGGGTTTTCAGTTTGTGTGTGTGTGTAGGGGGGGGGGATAAAGCCAAAATGAGGAGGGGAAGTTAGCCGGTTTATTTTATTATTGTATAATAATTTTATTAAAAGGGCGATGTAAAATTGCGTTTCGACGTATCCGTGCTATTTGTAATAAATGGATAATTTTAATCTGAAAATCGGGATGTTAATATGTCAGACACAAAAAGGAAGTAAGATGCCAGAAGGCCATAAATAAATAAATACAAATTAAAACAAAAAGGAAGTGCCTGCAAAGTAGCTAGGATTTACTTTTAGGGCGTAGCTCGATCTATATAGTAAGCACACCATATTGTAAGTACAGCACGTTGTTTTAATCGTGATTTGACACTTTGACAATAGTTGCCTTAGCGACTGAGATACAGATTATATAAAAACAAAATAGATTGTATACAACGAAGCAGGCTGTAAGAGAGAATAAGCTACTGCTGTCATCATCTTCTAAAGAATCACCCGTTAATTTGACGCACGGACTAGTGACATCATATCCTACTGAAGCGATAAGAAACAAGAAATGTCCTGTTTCGTTGCGCAGTCTTTACAGTAGCGTAACATCTGTGTAGTGATTTGGTGTTTCCGAAATAACTGTATGATAAAAAAAAATAGATGGCGCAATATGATGAAATATGAACACACAGAACATAGGTTATAAATTCATGACCTCTCCTAAAAGGATATGAATGAAATCAGTCAGTCTGCTTTGATACCTAATACGGTAATTTTTCTAAAGATAATAAAAAAGTGGTGGTAAGCAGTAAGGGACAACTAATATTATTGTGAAAACAAACTACGTTGTACGTTTACGAGAAATCCGGATCAGATCAAAAGCCTCGAGACAGTAAACAATCCCGGAAGCAGCATCACGTGTTTAAGGAGCGTATAGGCAATGCATTTTAAATTTAAATTCCTTTTCAGTATGGTGTTTTTGCCAGTTCTTCTTTGTCATGTTGGACTGCTACCGTTCATTTTTTCTTATTTTTCTGTGTGTTCTTACAACTTATGAATAAATATACCCATTTGCTTGTTTCTTGCATTTTCAACATTTTATACAAGTTTTACGGACATGTAATGCCGAGTAAGCGAAGGCGGTTAGTGATCACGTTAGACCTTTCTTTCATTATCAGATATGGAAACACCAAAAATCTTACCCCATTTCTCTTCTTTGGCGCCAGCAGCGAAATTTAATGACATGTAACTTTGTCCGATAGCCGCCATAACTCGATGAGGTTAGACTTTTGTATAGAGAGAACAGAGAAGTGAAGACTGATGAAGCAAATGAATGAGCTTTCTGTTCTGTTAGTAGAAATGGAAGTTACAAAAAAAATATACAAAATTCTCGAATATGCTAAGTATCAGATCCATTCCTTTTCGCTAATATTAAAAAGAAAATCGTTGTTAATTCAATTAACTGTATGACGCGGATTGGAATTTTTCAATTATCTTGAGTTTTGAAGTGTAGCGTAACACACGTGCAGAGCAGACGATTCCTGCGACAGTGGAGCCGCAAGTTGGTGGACTGATGTACCACTGATTGAAGCATTTAGGGCTGATTTTCATGAAAGCTTTCGTTGCTTGCGATTTGGGTGAGTAGCCAATTGAAACACGTGCTGCACTTATCTTACAATAAAACAAGCAATAAAACACGTGTTTCAATTGGCTACTCACCCAAATCGCAAGCAACGAAAGCTTTCATGAAAATCAGCCCTTAGAAAAGCTGTTTGTATGACGCCAGGCCCAATTATCGAATGATCATCGAACATTGGGAGTTCGAGGTTGATGGATTAAATTGTCATTAACGACCTAAATGAGCTGGTGAGCTTCTAAGGACGGGAGGGAGTCGACGGGTTGTAAGGGATATCTGTGAATAAAATAGTCATAAATACAACTTACTACACACCCTTTTAAATCAAAAATAATACTCTACGTCCTTAGTCCATGTGATATCGTCTGTTTATAGAACCAACAGGTTGTCCCACATATGATATCGTTGAAGTTTCCAAACATGTTAGTATTAGAGGACAGAACAAAAGAACTGAAAGTCATCGGCCTGTACGTAACGATTCTGGAGTAATCAGCTAATGTCGAAAGATAGTCGCCAGAGTAAACATTTAAACCTCGATCGTCCGTCCACCTCCAGTCTAAACCAATATGGATCAAATTTTCAGTTCTGATACATTTTTTTTTGTTTGTTGTCGCTGTGCGGTCCGTTTATTTATTAATATTTTAATTATACCGTATACTTACAGGACTGTGCTCTAAATAATACTTTTTTTTGTAAAAATTAAAACATAAACAAAAAACGGACCGCACAACGATAACAACCGTAAAACTCTGAGTTAGAAGTGAAAAGTTGGTCCTGACCATATTGGTTACACTGGAAGTTTTCGACCGAAATTAACTGTCCTCTCCGCTCCCTGGCTTCATATATTCATTAAAATTTAATGGCTGCGAACAGTCCAGTATCGCTTTTAGATAGAGGTTAATGCTGAAGCTGAACGTAACAACACCAGTTAGCTATCTTGGAGTGCAGAGCCATAATTTAGGAAAGTGGTCTTTTCGGTACATATAATTTAAATATTGATATGCTAATTTAATTAAACAACATGCACACACACACACACACACACACACACACACACACACACACACACACAAACACACACACACACACACACACACACACACAAAAGTAAAACAAGCTGATCACTTATCACTTTGACTTTATACGTTTTAAAATTCTGGCTGGGCGCACCAAGATGGCAAACATGGCTGCCATGAACAGAAAATCAAGTTGCAAGCTCTGAGTCTATCAATTTAGTCTTTGTACTTACGTCATTGAGATTACAATATCGAGTTTTTCATACTTACGTTAGAATCTTCGAACACAAAAATAAATGAATTTTCAAACAGAAAACTATAGGCCTATATACTTATACCACAAAAATGGCGTTTGATAGAATAAGCAGTATATATACGACTACAGTATATTGGAGGTTACCCTAGTTATGTTCGCAGTAAGTTCTTTTTTTCCTATCCCTCCTTTAACAACCTTAGAAACTTCAGTGACGTCAAGTGTGATACAATCTGTTACATCTATATAAACGTTGATATCATCTAACAAAAGTTAAAAAATAAATAAATACCCAGATATCATCCCACCTTGCAACAAGGTTGTCATTTTTTTTTAATACTGTCTTGAACTTAAAAAACAAGCATGAAACAAACTTGTTGGAACCAAAGCTGAAACTGGCTCACTTTGGGTGACCCGAACATAGGTGATCCTGAGACCAGGTCCGAAACATGACCCGATCTTGGAACTTAAGGAACTTGGAATTTCCAGTGTCGTATTTCTCGAGCTCTGTGGGGGGAGGGGGTAACACCTCCGGTCCCGATAATCCCTGAAAGTAGCACTCTTCGAACGGAACGAAATAATTAAAGAACTCTGCTTTGTCTTCAGTCTCACCGGGTCGAAATCGGATCACTGGGTCCGACTAGGTCCAAAACTTGACCCGAATGACTCAATCAACCCGGTGACCCGTTTCAGCTCTGGTTGGAACAACATATGTGACTTAGTTTTTATAACTAACCTAATCCAAGCTTGTTGGAAGAAGCAGTTATGTGACGAAACTGGTCAGACTTGACATTTATTTTAATTTTGTTTCGATGCACTTCTGTTGTGGTTCCAGTGCGATGAAGCCCCATCAAGTGTCAGAATCTTTTCGCCGCGCCATAGGTTAATCTTCGCCAACTCCCACTCATTTTTACTACAGACGACTTTTGCAAAACTGATGAACTGAAGTACAGTATATTAACGCTTGGAAAGCCAGATGAAGTGTGTGATTCAGTGACTACAGCATCGAATTGGTGTGCCAGTGGACCTCGGATGGACCACTCATTCCCTCCCACCCAGGGCAACGTTTTTGTATATTTTTTAAAAAAAAGTAAATTATATTTTCTTTCTGGTCCTGTCAAGGCTATTTTAACTTTGATTCCTGTAAACTATACTGTTTAATTCAACCTTGTTTTAAACCTTTTTGGCTTGGTTTGCTAAGGTTGTATTAACTTGTCCCACTTTTCAAAGTAAGCTTGATTCACTTTCGAGTCAGATTAAAATTGTTATGTGAGTAGGAGACGTGAGTGGTTTTTACACATAATTTAAATATTGATATGCTAATTTGGGTATAAATGAAGGAAAAGACACAGAAAAAGAGTAAAACTTTTGGTTTTACAAGCTGATCACTTTCATTTTAAGTCTTTATCAATCGTTTAAATTCTGACTGTGCACAGCAAGATGGAGACGGACGCTGTTGATCGGATTGTTTTTTTTTATCCTCCTTATTCTAATATCTTTGGAATCTTCAATGACGTCATGTGTGGGCAACCTGCTTGTTTTAGAAACGTTGATATCGTCTAATAAAATTTAAAATCCAAAACGTAAATAATTCACTCTTAGTCACAGTTTAAGTGATGTCATAATTATCATTTCCAACATCACATGATTTCCGTGTTTAGAATTTTTTATCATTTCTCAGACGAATTGAATGCCTAGCAATCCATGTGATTATTACTTACTATATATTATCGTGAACTTGTTAGCTTCTTCAGTAACTTATAGTATAAAATTTTGAAGTATCAAATGGTCTCTCTCTCTCGCTCGGTCGCAAAGCAGAAGAGTTCACGTACCACAAGTCAGATTGCACATGCAAAGATCACGTGCGTGCTCAACCTTGGGTTCATGGGAAGACCGACTTCAGGGGCCAGTTCCCTCACACATCCCAAGGTCGCGGCAAAAGAAAGGACATGTCAGCTGTAGCAAAAACCAGGCGATTCTTTATTCTTTTCTCCTTTGGATAACTTCCAATAGGACAAGACTGCTTTATTTGACCTGTTTGCATATTTGCTGGTCTGTCAATACAGTTTGAAAATAGACTTCTGTACTATTCCCAAACCCAGGCACGCATTTAGGGGGTGGATCTGCTCCCCCAATTCAGAATTGTATGCACAATTAGTATAATTTTAGGCGCAATTGAATATATTTAATAAGGCCTACACATTTCATATCCACACACACCTTGGACTCCCTCCCTCCTCCAAGCTCGTGGACCCTCTTGAAATCTAAATATGTGTTTGCCCAAGCCTACCTCTGAACTGACATATGATATATAAACGAAATCGTCCAGGCCGTGGAGGACACGTTGTAACCTTCCTAGTAGGCCTAATACATAACATTTAAATAATGGGTGGGGTTGAATTTTTAATTTGAACTTATGTAGAGAAAGTGAGGGGGGGGGGAGCAAAGTGAATTTATAAGATAAAGCGAATAATGGAATTTACAACCTTCTAATAAGAGATGGCAGCAAAACTTCTTTGTGGCTCGTGACGTCACTAGTGAAGGAAAATAACATTGAACACCTGTGTGTTGTGTAGGAAAGAAGAAAATAAAATACGCGTTTCTGAAAATAAAAATCAAGGTGTAGGTTTCTCAAAAGAAGGGCTCCATAGTCTAGTGGATAGAGCGTTGGACTCATGCCCGCGTAGTCCCGGGTTCAATTCCCGGATGGAGTCCCACTTTTCGGCGTCCACCCAGCGTCGTGAGGAAAACTTGGGACGTTGGGAGGTCGCGTAAATAAAGACGTGACGGCCACTCGGTCTAGAAAGCACCTAATACGCCTGTTCGTGGCCAGGTGGCGCTCAGAGCTGACCACACTGCCGTCACTCAGGTAGACGCAGTTCCACCAAGCGCGGACAGGCAGGCTCAGGACCTATTGGTCTGTAACACCGGTGGTTATGTCAGGTTTCTCAAAATCTTTATCTGTATTTGCTAATGTTGGGGGGAAGTCAGAATGAAGGAATAACATGTTACCTTAGCTTTGTTTTCATTCGTCAAAGAAATTGCAGCTATGATGTACATGTGCTATATAGACAGTCAGTCTTTTTTTTTTTTTCTAGGTGGCAGCTTGATGAAAAATGAATAAATAATTCTTTGCAGAGCAAAGCGAATAGTGATGTTCTTATATGGTAAAATTCCTTTTCTTTTACGTTCAGTTCATATATTTTCTAGTTCAACAATAATTATATTGAATTTGTGTTTAACCTAGAACCTTTCTTCCTGTGTAAGTTTAAGTTGATTCATTTCGTTCCACTGCTGTGATACGCATTGCACCACTATAGGAGCAAAACAAATAATTTGTACTGTTTAAGATTTTTAGCAATATTATTTATAGATATGTTTGGTTTGCCGTTCTTATGCAGCCAGTTGTAAGTTGAACAGTCTGAGAAACTTCACTCCAAGTTTTATTTTATTGTTTTTTTTTTATTTTTTTTTTTTTTTTTTAGTTTTTATTTATTTATTAGAAGTTAGCACGGATACAGCAAACGCCATTTTACACCGTTTTGTAACAAAGTGAAATAATAATAATAACAAAGAATTATACAATAGGAAATAATATCAGTTAAAAAAAAAACATTCATTCTAGGTTCATATAACAAGCCTTTCGAAATTTACTTTTACTGAGGCAAAAATCTGGTGGCAAAGGAAGAGTATTGTAAAAATGTAATAATCTATATACAAGAGATCGCTGGACCAAACACAATCTCGGTTTTGAGAGATAGAAATGATGTTGTGAACGAGAATTTTGTCTGGGCACTCTTAGGTTAAAAAGTGGAAGAAGGTCGTTTTGGTCCTGAGTGTGCCCTGCATTATTTTATAAAGAAATTTTATTAAGTCATTTAGTTTTCTTCGTGGTTCTATGTTTTTTTAAGTCAAGAGAATTCAAAATGTCTACGTAAGATTTGTTGCAGGTTGGGTAACCTGTGTTGTATAATGCGGATGAAGAAATTTTGGACTTTGTGCAATTTACATAAGTTTGTTTCACAAGCCACAGACCAGATAGATGAACAGTATTCAATAGTAGGAAGTACACACGTGAGAAAATATGACCGAAGAGCTCTGAAATCTTTAATATCGGTAAACCTATAGAGAATTTCAAGAAGTTACGAATTTAATGTGAGGAGTAAAATTGAGTTTTTCATCAAAGATGATACCCAGGTCTTTGTAATGGTCTACCCATGGTATATTAGATGAGGCTAATGTGTACGTACATTTTGTGTTATGGGTTTTCAGTGAGAAACGCATTGCAGCAGTTTTACAAGGATTGACTTTCAGTAACCAATTATTGCACCAACTTTCAACAGAATCTATAGAGGCTTGAAGGAAGAAAGTATCTTCTGTAGATTTAATTGTCTTAAAAATTTTGCAGTCAGTAAAGAAGTACAGAATAGAAATTATCTATCTGTTCACATAAGTCATCAATGAAGAGGCAAAATAAAACTGGCCCTTGAGGGACACCTGAAAGTATGGGGAGCCAGCCACTTGGATGTGCTACCAGGGAAGACGACACGTTGTTCTCTGCCAGTCAAATATGATGTTAGAAGGGGTCCGTGTATACTAAATCTGAATGCCTAAAGGCCAAAGAAAGTTCCATTAAACTTTTCATGAAAAAGGTCCTGTGCTATCTTGTGGCTGACAGGCTGAGTTACATTATTGACAATCAAATGTCTATATTTATACCTGGATTTTTAAATATATTGCGTTATTGTTTCAACTTGGGCGGATCTTATCAATGAATATTATCACCACCATCATTCGTTTTCATTTCATCATTGTTCTTTTCTTCATTAATGAAAATTTTCAAATAAGCATGTATGCTAATGACCACTACCTTTACTATTTCTTGCCCCAAATATGGCGTTCGGCGCAACGTTCAATTTGGGAGTAGTTTCACACGTTTGTCGATACGTGATGTTAGGGACTTGACTTTTTCTCGTCATAAAATGTGCGTATTAACCTTCATCTGAGGTTTAATATGACTTCTATTTTCGTTTATCGTTCTCTCCAAGTGTAGGTTGATTTGTCCTTCTTTGCTAAATATAACATTCCTCTATTCATGATCTCCAAGCGAAGGCTGCGTGGGAGGAATTTACGATTTTTCTTTGTAAACACTTCGTTAGTGCCAGAAAAATAACAATATTCCTCTGTCTTATTGTAGACTGCAATTTATGGAAGCCTTCGATCCAGCAACCGGGTCCCTTACCACTTGCGCTTAACCAAACATTGACACCCACCACCACCAGAAAGGTTCCACCAAGAAATTGTCTTCGGTGTTGCCACTTTCTCTCAGTAGATGGCAGAAGCTTGAACTCCTCCCCTCCCCCTCGTGAATGCTACGTACTTGAGCGGCCCCAGAGAGGGAAAAAGGAAGACAAGAATGTTAAAGAAAGAAGTGGCATCGTAGCTAAATAGCTAAACATTTTGTGACCCAAGTGTTCTGCAACCAGTGAAACCTAGGCTAGTTGCAGGCTAGTATTTATTTTAGGATAAAGAAGTCCATATTTTACAAACTTACGTCGCTATGCAAAATTTCATCATTCTATGACGTCGAGAAATGAGTTAAATTAACGTTCCAAGATTTGAGGACACCACGAGCCATTGTGAACTAAAGAAAAGAATGTAAAAATCAAAAAGCATAGGCCTAAATCAGAAAACTGGACACACAGCGAGAAGTGTAAAAAAGCAGAGAACATAAAGTTTGGTTCATTTGGGATTAAATCGTAAATGGGAAAAGAGGTTAAATGTTTTATCTGGCAACTGGTTTTAGGTACGTACTAAACGAACATTTCAAGTAACATACGAAATGTAACTCTAGATTATGCCCTCCTGTTGCTGTATGAACATCCCCTTTTCCCACATGTCGAGGTTAAAAAAATAAAAGAGTTATCAGTGCTCCGAAAGTGTGAGATGAAGTTTCAACTGTGTATTGTCAAATCTACAAGTAAGGTCGAATGAAAATGGACCGTGTGTAGTATTTGTCAGCTTTTCTTCAGCGCGGATATGTTCCATCTTTCTCCGAAACAAGTATAACAAATATTGTAAATGTATAAACATATCTGTATGCTACTATTGGAACCAGTTCCTGCTTGACATTTATTTTTCCTTTTTGTTATCACGAGCATAGTAGCTGTTGTTACGTACTGACTGATAAGAGCAAAGACCAACCAACACCTAATAAGATAAGACCAGAAAAGAGAGAAAAAAAAACGATTGCTGATAATTTCCTGTCTTGCGTTTTATAAACTTTGTTCTTTGCAGAAGTTCAAAATCACGCCATGTTTGCGTTCAGAGTGTGAACTGATAAGTTGGTAAATGTTGTGAACGAAGAAGAAGAATTGAGGAAAATAATTTGCTTAGGTTTTCCAGCCTGGAAGTCAGGCAAATGTTCTAATTCATGCAAGTGTTAAGGTGTGATTAAAACTACAGTAGGTTTGAAATGTTTATGTATTTACTACCTAATTTAATTGAATATGGAATCTTTGACTCAGGAAGGAATAGAGGAGAGAAGGAAGTTGGCCATGCCCAGGTCTAGTTCGGAGTACCACCCCGACATTAGCCTGGCAGGACTAAAAATAAACATTAAGCCCAGTCGCGACGGGCAGTTGCTGGGAGTAAGTGCAGAAATTTTTGAATGCGAAACCAACGCTCTACCAACTGAGCTACGGCCGCTCTATACGTATACTTCCTATAGGGTGTCCAATATTGGATCATCTTCTATATCTCTCTTACGTAAGCAACAAAAATGTTAGAAAAAACAATTGCATGGTCACATTTTGGCAGTAAAAATACTTAAATATTATTGAATATAAATTTTACCTGCTTCTTTGCCTTTGGTTTGGGAATATATTTTAGTCCTACGTGATGGACTACATCATTTATTTATTTACTTACAAAAAATACAAACTCGAACTATGAGAACCGAGACCCATGCAAGACATTCATAATTTGAATAATTAAAAAAAAAAAAAAGTTGGGGAAACCAGCTATGAGTAAACCTACACGACTAATTTTAAGAAAGATTCGCTTCGCCTCCCGTGTGTGTGTATTTCTGTCGATTTCCACACATCTTCAGCACCTATAACTGAGCCAAACAAAGACCGAATGTTTCAACCAATGTGGCAACTGTGTCTTGAACAATTTTGGAACCAAAATGTGTCTGATATATGATTGTAAAAGAGCATGCGGAGGAGGGATCGAGCCAAGAAAGAAGGATTCCTACAAGGTGAAGTTGTAGATGACGAAGCGAAGAGCACACAAATAAAAATAGCGACTAATTCTATAATTAGCCACTGTCTGGTATGAGGGCGTGTGTTTGGAAACCATCCCACGAGATTTCTGCTGGCCCTTGAAAGATAGCCAGAGTTTTGCTGTTCAAGTTAGTCTCAAAAAAGTAAAAATTAATTATACTATATTTATTATTATTCCTAATATTACAATTAATGAAGTTAGATTAGCCATCAGAAAATTATAAAATTATACTAGTATAGGAAATGATCTTATACGTAGTAAAAGGATGTTCTCAATACGTGGCTCCAATTTTGACCGACTTATTTAATCTTTCACCTAAGCAAGGTGAAAGATCCAATGGAGTGGAAATCACCCTTCATTATTCCCGTCTACAAAGATGGCGATTTTTCCTTATTACCAAATTATAGACCAATTACTATCTTCAATACCATGGCTAGGTTATTTGAATCTATTGTAAGTGAACATCTAGAGTTTAATTTAAAACATATGTTCAAAGAACAACAACATGGCATCATTCCAGGGAAGTCTGTGGTCACAAATCTTTGTCAGATTACAAACGAAATACAGGGTTTTATTACAAGATCTCAATGCGATTTTATTTATATAGATCTGGCTAAAGCGTTTTAATCTGGCTCTAATAAATAAACTTAGAAAGATTGGAGTATCTCCCCTCGCCCCCTATCTAAAATGGTTCGAGAGTTTCCTATCTGGTAGAATGTTTAGAATTAAAATAGGAAATGTCATATCTAATGAAGGTATAATAAGTAACGGTATTCCCCAGGGATCACCTCTGGGTCCACTTCTATTTAATATGTTTTTATGTATATTTCTGAAGTTGTAAAACACTCTAAACCGTTATTATATGCTGACGATCTACAACTTTTTAGAGACACAATGATTGCAAGATGATCTTAACCATATAACTGCATGATGAACAAAGATAACTGCATGCTCTCAAAACTTAATCCCTTGGTTACACTAATAAGACTTAATAGTATGCAAGTAACCATATAAAATAAACAAAATGGATGTTTTGAAGGTAAATACTATCAAAGATCTTGGTACTCATTTTCATTCTAATCTTAAATTTAATAATCATATCGCAAGAATTACAGGTGAAGCTAGAAAATTAGTAGGATACATTTTTTTTTTTAACTAATGGTATGAATTTGCAAACATTGAGATGTATTTAACACTTTACAAAACACTTGTAAGGGCAAAATTAGAATATGTTACATCGGTGTGGAATGACTTGACTAAAAGTATCAATAATACTATTGAATCTGTACAAACATCTTTTATTAGACTGTTTCGTTAGAAAGTTAATTTGCTATATTATTCGTACGACTACAACTACTGGTGTGGTACCTTTAAACTTGAAATTTCAAACCAACGAAGAAAAGAAATAAAAAAAACAGACATTTCTTTTATTCATTACTGCTACAAAAAAGTAATTTAATTTTTGCTTCATCCTGCTCCTAGATAGGCTATGTGCTACCGTTTTTTTGTCTTTGAAAACAAAACAAAAAGAGAAGAAAGATAATTACAGATAGCTGAGGAATTTCAACATATCTTTACATGGACTTATTTATTTATTGCTGTCCGCGCAATACACCACCTCCTACAGAGTCTAGTTCAGTTACTCGAGGCGATAATTGCTTCCCACACATGATTGTGTTGGGTAAAGCAAATGAGTAATGCTAAGGGCATTAGCTTGTAACGTTTTTTAAAAATAAAAATTTGAATTCTTGTTACCGCTTCCCCTTTTAGCCACCGCTAAATACAAATCCGTTGACTATTACTGGATAAAAATCATCACACTGACTTGTTATAACTTGCTCGCAGAGAGAGAGAGACTACAAGGCGACAGGATGAGTCGACTTATTCTATTGGGTTGAATCATAGATAATTTTGTACGTAAAAGCAAATACATATGTTCTTCTGTATGTTGGAAAGGAAAGTGACAAGATGTTCCCCCACCCCCTCCATTCTTAGCAGGGCGAGGTGGCGTGTGGGTTGGATATGCGGCATTCTTTCTCAGTGACGCACAAGGTTGAATGGTCTGTCTGTCAGTTGCCCTCTCCCCACCTTACCACTCCCAACAAACAACATTGGTATTCCTTACTATGTTGTAATGCAAGCCAGCAAATCACAATTATTCAACTTGAAGTCATTTGAGCATGAGAACAGCATACTGTAACTTTCCCATTTCAGGGATATGGCAATATCAAAGTTCGATATATCGATATTGGGTTATATTTACGGTGACCATACGTCCCGAATTTTAAAGGGAGTTCCGAATTTCAGGGCTGGGTCCCGGTGTCCCGAAATAGTATTAAAATGTCCCGAATTTCATAGAAAAAATAGCGATTTTACATCTGTTTAACTGTAGTACTCCTGAGCGTTCATAATTAATAAGCAATAAGGGACCAATTAATTAATAATAGCTTCGTTATAGTAACTTAAATCATAAATTATTGTGTTTTAAAAATAAGTTATTATAGCAGCTCAACATCGAGAAAGTAGGAAATTTTAAAGTTCTAAAACTGCTGATTTTTTCTATTCAAAATAGAGATAGTTTATAACAAACAAGTTTTAAGCTAAATTTATGACCTGATTTTTTTTTTTGGGGGGGGGGGTTCACCCTCATAACACCCCAAAACAAGGGGGCAGAGATTCCTTAGATCAAGATTAACTCTGTTCCGAATTTTTGACTGAAGATACATTCTAATTTGCTGCTATCAATGTTTGATCTAGAGCAGTGGTTCTCAACCGGTGTGCCGCGAAACTTCTGAGACTGTGATTTTGATGGTAAAAAAAAGGCAATTCAAATAATTTCACTAAATTTGAAAAGGGAATAACAAATATTCATTAGCTTCATCATATTTATTTTACATATGTTTCTTTACACCTTACAATTAGTGACAATCTCTTGCATTGTTGCGAACTCGTATGCTAGTGTGCCGTGGGAACGCACTACAAAGGATAGTGTGACGCGAACACAAAAAAGGTTGAGAACCGTACTGATCTCCAGTTAACAATACTCAACGATATTGCATACAAATTTTCTTTACGTCATTGAAATATGTTACACTGTAATACATCGTATTGTTCTGTGGTACATTTAAAAAAAATGACTGTGTTAATACAACACTTTTCGGTGTCCCAGGGCGACCACCACTTTTTTGTATTAAATCAACGCAACAGACTGTGTTGATAGAGTTGCCACCTTTTGATGAATAAATTACGGGACACTCCGCAAAAGATACGGGTCAAATCTGAAATAACCTATATTGAAAGTAACTACCTAGACCCTGTACTAGTATATGACTACAGACACAATTTAAAACCTCCTGCTCACACTCCAATAAACAGTGGCGGGCGGGAAATTGATTTTTAAAAAATTTTAATCATAGTTTGCGTTAGCATCGGTTATCAACTAGAGTAAACAGAAGACTCATATTTATACGACACCATGTTGGGACCTGGGAGTGTGGACAAAGTCTTCTCCCCAGTTTGCATAGCGCAGTTAGAAAATAGTCCATCACGGTTTATTTATTAAAATTATTTGTATGCTGAAAATATGTTACTACTCATAATACGGGACGTGTAATTTTTATCTAAAATACGGGACAGGTGGCAACCCTATGTGACAAAAAAGTGTAGGTCGCCCTGGGACCACAAACGTGTTGAATTAACACAACCATTTTGCTAGTGTAATAATGTATAGCATGCCGTCTTTAGTAAAAGCGTACATACTGTTGCTTTTTTTTTAAAAAAAAAAATACAAATACTTTACTTTCTAAACTGATTTTTGTAATTTCTTGCATTTCATATTCTTTTACTTTTTCCTGACCCAATTATTTTTTTTAAACTCACTTTCCACAACTTTCCCTCGCTTTTCAGATTGATGGAAAAATCTTGCGGAAAGTGAAGCAAAATATGCCATACAATTTTAACTGTTTAGCCTGTATAGGTAACCACAAGTTGTTCATCCAGGAAAGTATTCCCAACATCGATCGATATTACGTTTTAATTTTTAATAAAAAATAGTTTAACTGAAGTGAGTTAGCACTAATCGCCGTCAGGCATAATTATGTTCGAATAATCATATGCTTGTCTACGCTACGGTAGGTTAGAAACATTAACTGGCCATCAGATTCATTATGTGCTTTAAATTACAAACGTTATACTTCTGCTATTAAATATAGTTTAAAATTTATATCTGAAAGGGTTTCTTCTTCTTATAGGTAAAGCTATCCCCTGTGCGATACGCACGCGCCATGAACGGCGCATGGGGGGATGTGGAGGTAGCGCTTCACATTTTCTTCACCTACGGTACGAAGTGAGGTGGGGTGGTTAGTCCCACGCTTGACCGCCTTTACCTTCCCAAGGTGCCCAGGTGCACTCCGGTACTCAATTTGATAGGAGGCCGAGTGCAACTCAGAGAGTCAGGCATGGGAACACTGTCAGAAAAGTCTCCTGTGTTCTGGCCGGAATTTAAACCCGGTCCGTCCGATTCGTAGTCAGACGCGCTACCGTCTGAGCCCCGGCGACTTGTAGTTATTATTATTATTATTATTAGACCGTGTAAATATTTCGTGTAAATTGAAAGATCAATTCAAATCAATTACAAATCAATTTAATCTTTCTAATAATTGTTGGAGTTCGATTAAATTCAAAGAGAATCCGAATTTCTGCCGTTATTGTGAGTGAGTTGTTATTAAGGTTATGGTGAGCTTCTATGGACGAAACATGCAGGTTTTTTTTAAAAGCGTGCTTCGAAACCTTGCGTTCAATGGACCTCGACGAAAAGTGTTTGTATTCGTCTTTTGGTGAGACCAAAGAGATTTTCTAAAAACTAACCATTACATATTACAATACAACACTCTAAGGAACATAATACTTTTATATTATTTAAGTAAGGACAAAATATTAATTACATTGACATAAAATTGTTAAAATCGTCCTAATTACTATTTATATGAGATTCAAAGAGCATAATCCATAAATAATTATAATTATATGGTCTGACATATAATAAGAATGGTGACATTATTATTATTTTTTTAAAAAATACAGTGTAATATGTAGTAAAGAGAAAATGATTTATTGGGAGCTTTACAATTTACAAATACAATGACGTGTGTTCGGGGGGGGGGGGTATAAATAACGATCAAAGTAGAGCCTAAGTTACGATTAGGGTCACTGCAAAAGAAAAATATCAACGCCAGGTCCTTCAGGCACATTTAAGTCTTCTCCATTCATCCTGATTTGGAGTTTCTTCATAAGTTTAAATAAGTTAGTTATACACTTATTTTAGACATTATTTTCGTTGCCCAAGATGTTTGGTAAGTTTATCATGTCCTGAAGGTAAAGTCTGACGTTTCTTGTGGACTAGATTCTCCAGTATTATTCTCTAAACATTTCTTTTTCACACCTTGCTTATAAAATATTCTGATATACACCATCTCACCGATATGGGCATCGACTTTCTTCATATACGATAAGGAATAATGAAGCGTGATGTGACAGAAGAAGAAAAACATGAAAATTCTAACACAATATTGAACATTAGAAAAAATGATTTTAAAGGAACATTGACCTCTATCCAAAAGCGATACTGGACTGATCGGCGCCATTCAAAATTATTGAATATTGAAGTCAGGGAGCGGAGGCGACCGTTAATCTCGATCGTCCACTTCCAGTCTGAACCAATCTTCTTTCTCTCCGTCTTTTCCCACCTACGTGGAGTCGACGTTTCTGATGAGTCTTCTCCACAAAGCCCTGTCCTGAACTTCTTCCCCTGACAAACCTTTCTCCCCG
Organism: Lepisma saccharinum; assembly: GCA_022664845.1. Taxonomy (NCBI): domain Eukaryota; kingdom Metazoa; phylum Arthropoda; class Insecta; order Zygentoma; family Lepismatidae; genus Lepisma; species Lepisma saccharinum. The sequence continues at coordinate 40,299 of JAGDQP010005820.1, read as the reverse complement.
AGATCCTTCTTAACCCTATCCATCCAGTACCTCCTTGGCCTCCCTCTACCTCTCTTGCCCTCCACTTCCATTGCCATCACTCTTCTGCCTACATAGTAATTTGTTCTCCTCATTACATATCCATACCACTGGTATTTTTTCTTGTATCTTCTTAGAAATCTCTACAACTTTGGTTGTACCTCTTAATCTCACATTTCTTACTCTGTCTCTTCCCGTTATCTCCAGCGTAGCATTCTCATTTCGGTGATAACTAATTTCTTTTCTATTATATGAACGGAAACAGATGGAAGGTGGACGACAAATGTACTACAGTGGATTCCTAGAGAAAAGAAACGACCGAGACGACGTCCAAATGTAAGATGGGTAGATGAAATCAAGCGTTTTTCAGGAGCTACATGGATGAGGATATCAGCAGACCGAGATATGTGGAAAGAAAAGGGGGAGGCCTTCATCCAGCAGTGGATAGAAAACGGCTGAATATGATGATGATGATATGAACGGAACGGGCTTCGAGGCTTATGAGTGTGTACTATTATATGAACCGAATATTGTATAATGCGGTATGAGGATAACTAAAGACTTAAGAGTATCTATCACCTTGATCAACTCCCATTTAACCTAATGTTATTTTCAGATGCCCATAACTTTCTTGCTAGTTGGAATATTTTAGTGATTCTTGCTTTAATTTGGAGAACAACGAAATCCCTTACATTTTTGTTCTTTATTTTTTGGAAGAGTTTCTTTATTTTGATTTCAACGATTGTTAAAGTTGTGACAATATGCAAAATGTTATACCTACGTGATTTAATGACGAATTAAAACTTTTCTATTTATTTTATCAAAATTCTAAAAAGCAGGTTTAAATATATACACCTTTCTGAACATAACTGATAAATTAAATGTCATTAGTTCCTTAAAAGTACACTACAATTTGGAATATAAAAACAATATTTTCTTCTACAAAAATAAAGATTCTCCGAGCCTCGTCTGCTAGCTCTGACTCCGCCTCTTTCTTCCCCTCCCCGCACTCCACTTTCACGCGCAATAATACGAATCACAGAGAAAGTAGTACCTTCCCTTTCCAGTTTCCTGTGATCTTGTTTCATTCTCAACCCTCTGTCAGGGTAGAGGTTCCTATAGAAACAGGTTTTTGGCGACGAGACTCGGCGCTGATGGATTTATGACATTTTACAAATACTAAACTGGGCTATTTACCAGACTTTTGTTGAAGGAATACGGAAGTTTCAGAATATGAGGTGGCTTTTTTTTTTAGATATGAGTGACACATGCCGTAAAAATATGAGAGTCATATGGTAATTATTTACAACAAAGAGGACCCATTATTGAAATCCATTGCAGGTAACGCCGACACAAAATTTGATTAATTGGGGTACCTTGGGGAGTAAGTTCACACTTTTGCTGGCGCCGTCACTAAGTTATCCTTCACTCCCTAACGAAAATAATGTACTCCCTAACGATTTGGATAATTGGTTTTGGGTGGGGGGCTAACTTCACAAACGTTACATTAGGGTGGTGTGGTGCACATATGAATGGAGAAAGTTGTATTTCCTTGATATTTTGTCCACAACCAGATTGATAGCAAACTATCTAAAAAAAAATTCTAATTATATAAAAAGGCAATCAGGCGCTTGCTTTTTACTACAGGGATAAAATAAGTCCAATGGAGCGACATCAATATACTAATTACTTTTATTCGAATTGTGTGTACTGAAGTTAAATATGATTATGAACAATACTAGGCTTGAGGAAGACTGAAATATGTTCGTTCGTTTTTGGACATCCTATAGTATTACACATTTCATAAATTTAATTTCAACTCAATAAAAATTACAGAAGCTATTAACCAGAAGGCGTTACTCATTGATCAGATTTTGCAATTGGCGAAAATGTCTACTTGAGATTATCGCTGAATCACCTCCATTCGACTCAACATGAGCTTTTTACAATTAAGTAACTAACTCTATGGCTTATGGAACTCGCAAGTTCATCGCCGCAGTAACAAACGTTCGCCTTGAATTCTATCCTGGGCAATATCAAGCCAGTTTTCATCACAAACACCTACTTCTCGAAGATCTCTTCTAATATTGTCCTCCCAACGACGTCTCGGCCTTCCCAATGGCCTATTTCCAACCGGTCTTCCAACCTGGATATAATATAATCTTCGTTATCCCCCCATCCGAGCTACATGGCCTGCCCACCTTAGTCGTCGCGATTTTATTATTTTTACATTGGTGAACCGTACAGTCCGTGGAGTTCTTCATTATGCAGTCTCCTCCACTCTCCAGTCATCTCGTCCTGTTTCGGCCCATATATCTTTCTCAAAACCTTATTTTCAAATACACGTAATTTATGTTCATTTGCTAGGGTCGTACTCCAACTTTCGCAACCGTAAAGTATTACCGGCAGAATAACAGTTCTGTATATTTTTAATTTTAATTTCCTTGATATTAATCGCGATGTTAGAAGTTTTTGGACTGAATAGAAACATGCGTTCCCCGATACTAAGCGACTTTTTATTTCTTCCGTGACCTCACCCCAATTCCTATGTTTTTATTTCCTTCATTCCCTGTGTTTCGGCTTGTTATCATGTATTTTGTTTTATCTATGTTTACCTGTAGACCTATCTCATCGCACGCTTCTACTAAAACATCGGTGTTGCTTCTACTAAGACATCTATATCGTCCCCTATTAAATCTACATCATCCGCGTATACAAACAGTTGATTCAAACCATTCAATGATAGTCCCTTTTTGTCCCCTTTAAATTTTTAAAATCGCATATTCTAACGCGAAGTTAAACAGTAGTGGTGACAAGGCATCGCCTTGTTTCAATCCGTTGCGAATCTTGAAACTATCTGACATATTATTAGCTATCCGTACTCTGCTTATGGGGTCGCTGAGACACATCTTCACTAGTTGGACCAATTTTTTCGGAATACCAAATCGTATCAGGATACTGTATAACTTGTCCCTTTTGATAGAATCATATGCTTTCTTAAAATCAATGAATAGCTGATGAACCGTCCCACTGTATTCCCATTTCTTCTCCAAAATTTGTCTCAAGGCAAAAATCTGGTCCAACGTGAATCTATTTCTTCTAAATCCACATTGGTGATCTCCAATTATTTAATCTACGTATACACTTAGGCGTGTTAACATAATATTACTTAATACCTTGTAACAGGTTGGAAGTAACGAGATTCCGCGGTAATTATTATTGTCCGATTTATCGCCTTTTTTGTAAATCGGAACTATTTTTGAGGTTTTCCATTCCTTTGGGAGCTCCTCCTTTCTCCATATAGCACTTATCAATTTATGTAGTTCCTTGATTAGTGCCGTTCCTCCTGCTTTGATTAATTCGGATGGAATATTGTATATTCCTGGTGATTTGAAATTTTTCAATTTCTTTACCGACATTTCGATCTCGATCTCGCTAGGTTCGGGAATCCACGGTTCTGCGGTATGGATTTCAAATTCCTCTGTTTGTTCCCTGTTGTGTACATTAAGAAGTTTGTCGAAATAACTTTTCCATACATCGACAATTTAAGCCGGATCAGCCTGGAGATCTCCACGTTCATTTCTAATCATTCCTAACATCGGCTGGTAACCTTTCCTTAACGAGTTTACCCCCTTTGTATAGATCTCGTTTGTTATTTGTCTTGCCGTTTTTCTCTATCTCCTGAATCTTCTGCGTCAGATATTCTCGCTTTTTGTTTCTAAACCCAAGTGTGACATTTCGTTTCGCGTTACTGTAGTGGTTGATATTTGCTTCGCTTTTATTACTTAGCCATCGTTGCCTTGCTTGTTTTTGTTCCTCATGAAGCTTAAGGCATTCTTCATCAAACCAAGGTTTGTTTTTCTGTTGTTTCTTCTCTCCTACACGTTCCTTCGCTGCGCTCTTAATTGTTTCACGAATTGCCTCCCACATCTTACTTACATCAATTTCATTATTAATATCATCATTATTATTACTTGAGTCGGCTAGGATTTCGAATCTATTTGAGAGTTCTAGTTGGTAATCTGCTTTTATGCTCGGATTATTTAATCTTTTTACTTCGAATTTAAGTTGTTTTGACCCCTTGTTTTCTCTGTTCGCGTTGCATAACTTTTCCCTTACTTTTGTGATCACTAATTGATGGTCGGTGTCACCTTCCGCTCCTCTGTACGACCTAACATCCATTATGTTCGTGTGTCTTCGTCTGTCTACTAATATGTGATCGATCTGGTTGAGAGTTTTGCCGTCCAGAGATACCCATGTGTGTTTGTGTATGTCTTTGTGTTCAAAGTACGTACTCTTTACCAGTAGGTTTTTAGAAATCGCGAAAGTTATCAGTCTTTCTCCATTGTTGTTGGTCTTTTCGTGAAGGCTGTATTTGCCTATAGTAGGTCTATATTTTTCGTCCCTCCCTACCTTTGCATTGAAATCACCCAAAACACAATTTGCGAATTATATTTCGGTAATCGTTCAAACAGCCTTTCTAGCTCATCGTAGAATATATCTTTGTCGTTATCAGTAGCCACATCGGTCGGATCATAGACGTTTAATAAAACCGTATTGCCCCATTGAGTACGTATCGTAACGTACGATAGTCTTTAGTTTACGAACTCTATATTCTGAACCGCCTGAAGGATACTGTTCTTAATGAGGAATCCTGTTCCGAAATCGTGAAACTGTGTTCCCCCGTAGTAGAAAGTGTACTTGCCCTGTGGAATGCTATCCTGAGGCCTGACCCTCCCACCGAACTTCTTGTATCGCTAATATGTCTAGGTACTTCTCGGTCTCACGTACCGCCAGCTGAAGAGCGCCCGTTTAGTTTAATGTTTGTACGTTCCAAGTTCCTATTCTAATGTCTTTAATAATCCTGTTCTTGGAACCTCCTGAAGCAGTCCCAGCCCGGAGTTCCGAATGAGGGACTAGTTTACCTCCGGAATATTTTACCCCAGGAGAATCCATGAACAATCTGTTACTATTTCTTGATATGTTTTAGCGGTGTAGAGTTGTCAGCTCTACGACCTTGCAGTAAAGGTAGACATTCAAGATGTCGTCCTCTGTCCATCTCTGAGCCTTGCCGATGTCATTCATCTTCAGCCTCAGAGTGGTAATGGTAATGCTGCTTCCCCTCACCATGATATTTTTGTTCGGGGTTATCTTCCCCTAGCCTTTGTAGATTCTTCTACTAACTGCAAGGCAGCAGTACTGGTTTTGGTCCGCCCCGGAATATTTCCGGTACCCACCATATCTGGTCGGCATTCCCCTATCCGCCACCTGGGAAGGCGCCTATTGGGAGACCAGTAACTCCAACGCGGAGCTTTTTACATACCACTGCTAAATTGTAGGGGCAATCCATTGTGAGCAAACCTTTTCAATATCTTGGATATGAGTAGGTAAGTGATGATGATGGGTGTTCTGCCCGAATGCAGGTCCTGACCGGAAGGCCCCTGGGTAAGATGATGTCCTAAGGACGAAACCTACAGTTTAAAGTTGGCTCCGAGCCACCTTCTGTCCCCTACCCCACCGGGAATCAAACCCATCTAGTTTGTCATTATTCACAATATCCTTAGTTTGACATTCGTAGGACTTGGCGGTGTCAAAATTCAAAAGTGTTTCTCAAACCCCATGGTTTCATCTGGAATCATTGGAGAACTCTGGCAATCACTTCGGAACGGGCGAAAGCCATAGTGCTGTCACTGCCCATTAAATTAATTTTATCTTGTCTGGCAATCACTTGAATATATTTCAAACCTATTGTTTTAACTTAATGAATCGACGTGAATCCTGTAATTCACGCTTTTTTTTCGCTTTGGGTATTGCTTGCTCAATTGATCACATGCAATTACGTGTAACTACAAAATAGTTTATCTATAAATTAGCTTTGTTCTCGAACCCAGCTATGGCGATCTCGACACTCGTATAGACCTCCACCCATGAGGTTGCTAGTTCGACTCCCGCCTGGGACATGGATGTTTCTGAATTCAATAATCTAACACATATAATAGAAAGTTTCCAATATCAATAGTTTCTTTTTTCGCTCTGTACTGAAGAAGTTCGATGAGGACAGGCAAATACCCAGAATTTGGTTTTGGGAAGGGGCCAAGAGCTTCCGGGGGTCGGGTCCAAGGTGTGTCTGGGCATGAAATATATATTAAATATGTACGCCTGAAAGTACCGTATACTATTTTTTCATAAAACTCTGAGTTGGGGGGTCCGGACCCCCTGGATGCGGAAATGAGTTATCCGGAGTTTGAGTGAATATTTTGAACACAATATTCACAAGAAATATATACATGAAGTATACAAAAAACATTCAAAATATCTTCCAAAAAGACAAAGTTACTATCCTCACTTCTTGTACGCGTACGTATTACTTACTGTATATTTGCTGATCACACAAAACCTCGAGAATCTCAGAAAAAATGTTAAAATGTGTAAAATAAGAGTATTAGTTCTTACACAGCGATCCTTGTATGTGAATTCATAACTGTTCAACTAATAAGCTTAATTAGTCACTTCATTTATCTTTTTTGTAAAATTGATGAGATTCGAACTATGCGCGCTCCCCATGCGCCGTCTACGGCGCGTGCGCATCGCACATGGCTTCACATTTCTTTTTTACAGGTAATTGTTTCAGTAGTTGCTAACTGTACAACAATGAAATAAGTTATTTTCTGAACACAGTAATGTTTCATTTTTAACTTTGTATTCGCTTTCACACCTATAGCCCTTTTGTATACATTTTTTTCTAAAATCTTTTCAATAACACATTTTCTTCATTTGCTTTATCATTTCCCCATGACAAGCATTTGTTACTCTATTATTATTATTATTATTTTCAAATTTCTGTGAGGATCAAACTGAAGCTGCCCCAGCTACGGCTTATTCTACTAAAGTTAAAATTTAATGGAAATCATAAGAAAATTAGATCATAGTATATTTTGTCTTTAAAGAACAGGCTTGAAGAACACAAAATCCAATCTTTACGAAAGAGGAAATTTCAGAAATTGGAAGAAAAAGGCATGTAGGTTCAACCATTTAGATGAACATCCGAGGGAGGAAAAAAAGGTTTCCTTCCATTCAAAATAATGACCGCGACACACTCAAAAACAGCTGTCAATAGAAAGACGAAAAATATAACCATAGAGCCTGAGGGCCAAAAACGAAAAAAAAATGACACCACTCTGGTTCATGTTTCCGTAGTTAGACAGAAAATTGAATGGAACTATTTCCTCAGGGTTGACAGTACAGAGTAAAGAAATTATTCCTTCAATGACTGAACTTCTGAAGTATTCTATGAAAATAAACATGTTTGTCTCCTTGTATTCATAATTTAGTTGCACACGTTGATGCTTTAAAACACGCAGGTATAAATGTCTTGGGATAAAAACAATTAAATAAGAGAAAAATAATTTTAACGTCAATTGAAAACAATATGTGCACCGGCAACACTCACTCTGTAAAATTGCCAAGCAACGCCCTCGAAACTTCCCCCCCGCGCGTCTCTAAAAAGTTTTGGATTCGTTTCCTGAGTTGAGCGAAAGCTAATGAAGACTCTTAAGATGTAAGAATTATTGAAACTTGGAAATTGCGCCGCACAGCGATAACAAGCGTAAAAGAACGACAACTGCAGATTGATCTATATTGGTTTAGACTGGAAGTGGACGATCGAGGAGGCTAATGTGTGAGTGAATTGTTATTAACGATCTAAGCGAGTATGAGTTTCTAAGGACGGGACCTATAGGTTTTGGTAAAATGGGCTCCGAACCACTCCGTTCAACGGACCCCGGCGGGATTTTAACCCATGACGACGCACACAGGAAGAGAACGCTCTAACCCCTCGGCCACCCCGAAGACTGGAGGAGGTTAATGTTTGCCTGGCGTCTACTTTTCGACATTATGCGATCAATCCGGTGTCGTTACGTAGAGCTCGAGGTAAAAGAATTATCGACATACCTTGGGAAAGTACACTGGGAAGAACATGGCCAACGGCAAACACATAGGTGAAACAGAAGTGTCCGGCGACTAAGTCCGATCTTGGTGAACACTGATAAAAATAATAATTTAACCTGACTTAACTAACCCAGTAGCTGTGAATTGAATGTTCCTGATCATTTGGGAACAATAAAAATATTCTTAACACATTCTTCTGAGAATATCCCGAAAGGGTAAGCACCGTAAACACATAAATGTGATCCTTAGATGCCTAAAGGCCATAATAAAATTCGAAACATAAATGATGTCCTGAAAAATCGGAAAGAATATCATCTGCATACGTGTATGCTCATTCTAGACATTCAGATATTCGTGGAATGTTCTACGCATATTCCAGGAACATCAGGGTAGTATATTCGTAGCTTATCGCTAGACTGTGCTGCATGGTTAATTTGCATGGGAAGGGGGGCTGATAAAAAATGACAACGGGACCATCATGACTCTGCGGCACTCTGCAACGAGAAATATAAGAACAATATAATGGAAATATGAATTTGTTACTTTTTTTAACTGTATTTGGAAACCTAACCGTGAATTTTCAGACAACTGTTGATAACGCATTTATTTTCTTTCTAAAAGCACGACACAAAACCTTTCTTAACAAAAGTAAAAGCTCCTTCCTGCTTATTTTAGGTACTTATAGATTACGTATTACAAACACACACGCAATTACTCACCTCACACAGTATGTGTCATGCTATGCGTCATTGCTGAGCCTCCTTGACATGCGTGCTCAAAAGCGCGTGACGAGGAATCCAAGCGTTTTATTTTTACCTGCGCAAATAAAATTAAAACACACTCAAGTACACATGACTTGATAATAGATAGGAAGCGATAAAGCATACGGCAAAAGAAATGTTCGAACACGTTCCGTAGACACCAGGTCTAAAGTATAGCCTCGGGATGCATGAAAAATAATAAGATTCTACAAAAGTGAGTTATTTAAATACTCTTTAACAGTTATTATTTAACTTTTCCACTAATTAGGGAGAGGTTTCCACATAAATAAGCACATTGGCTTATCCCGGGTAATGTAGGGGGAGAGTGGGCCATTTACGGGACACTTAACATTAAGATCTAGCTTCCAAATTGACAAATGATATTGAAACTTCTCAACGTCTACTTTAATTGGTTAACTTGACAATTCTTACAAAAATACGGATCAGAACATATTATTTTTATGTCCCATTGACACACATTAAAGAAGGTTTTTATGTGGAGGCAATAAAATGTTAGTGGGGGTGGGGCCCCCTCTCTGACTCTGCGGCTGCGGCCTCAGTTGAAAGTACACTGATTTAAATTCACTACAACTTTTCTGTCTCCTCCACTGATCCCTTCTATTCTTTCTAAATAAGGAAACTAGAAAAGTATCCTAATTCATTCTTATTTAATAAGATAAGATAAAATGAATTTTATGGGCGGTAACAGCACTCTTATTTAATATTGGCCATATACCACTGAAACTATACATTGGCTTGATGCATAAGTTGGTGCTGTTTTTTTTTTTATCTTCGTTAAAGGTGTAATACAAATAAACTAAGAATAATCAATTATGTGTTCTCCTTCCTTATTAATGATTATTTCCCACATTCGCGTAGTGTGTATAATGGATTTGAGGAAAGATGCCACACATTTTGGTCTAGCAGCCATTGCGGAGTAATTAAGAGAAATAGAAAAAACAAAATGTTACACAAATACATTTTAAATTTTCCTTCTGATACTGACGGAAGTACATCAAACTAAATATGTATACACAACGAATATATGGATCTTTAAACTGGCCAATCAAAATAGACATCTTTTACCCAACATATCAATGTAAGAGGCCCACTCATTTGGGGGAAGGTATATTCATTATAACTAAGATAAAACAATAATAGTGAAATTAAAATCTGGAACTTTTATGTCTACATTACCTATAATACAACTAAAATACATGAACAAGTATGGATATATTCCCAGCACTTCAGAAAATATTTGTTCTAATGTTCTACCTTGGCGATATCTGCTTGGAAGAGCAGATTTCTTCCTCTACACCAAGTTAATGCAGCAATGACTTTTTACGTTTTGAGGTGGGTGGGGGTATTTGAAATCTTTAGAGGGGGTGAAAGAGGATAGAGGTTAACCCTCTAGTGGGAGCTACACAGTACATACCACGGTGGGTATTAACAGAAGCCAGGAGATTCACAGACTCCTCAGAAGAATGGGAGAAATATGCGGATCATGTTGACACTAAATTTGTTTACACATTGGCCGACACATTAATTATCAATTCTTGAACATTATTATTATTATTATTATTATTATTATTATTATTATTATTATTATGTTGAAAGGGCTCGTTAGAATTGCAATAAACTAGAAAACACTGCGATTTAACCTTTGGACGCCGAACGGCTCAAGGGCTGAGCCAGCGCTTTAAACCTCAGTAGCTCAGCTCCTAATTAACCTAGAGGGATGATTTAGGTGTCAATCTCTTCAGGAAGAATGAAGCTTTCCAATGATGTGCATTTCATCTATGTGGGTGGTGCCGCGGCGAAGGGGCAGGAGGGTAAAGTTGGGTGTTTTTAGATCCCCTCCACCACTCAGAATATGGGGGCAACTCCCTCCCCCCTAAAAGGAGCTACAAGCATAAAAAATGATATCAATAGAGATCAATGAATATACTAACCAGTGATACCCTGTATATGGCCATTGGGCTTGCGAGGGGTAAATGGGGGGGGGGGGGGTTACGACAAATAACGGTGTTGCCAGAGTCCCAAATTTCGTAAATAATAATAAGAAAAATATAGAATTTTGAACGAAAATGGTAGAAAAAAAGGAAACAAATTGAGAATACTTTCCTGAACTTAATAACTAAAACTTTACATAAATATTTAATTCCATCATTATTTCATATATTCTGTTTTAATGTTAGAAATATCTTAAATTGATGTATTCGGGACTTCGACCTCGAAGCTCCTTATTTTTCATTGTGTCTCGCATTTAACATTGACATAATTGGCAGCTCTAGGGCAGCACAAGGGCAGTATTTCCTTATTGTAAGTGATATTGGCTAACATTTTTCAGTTGTGAATATCTAAGGTTTCTTATTCGCTTTACTACACAAGTTTGTAATTCTATGTTGTTTTAAATTGGGAAGGTAATTGACTTAGTCTGGGGGCAATAACCCCGGAAACCCCCCTCTGGAAGAAACACTGGAGCTAGGCGTGGGGAATATGCCAGATGTGGAACAACTTCTCAGCTGCTAAATGCCTAATTTCACCGTTTGCATTGGGATATCCGGTATTGAGTCAAAATCTACGGCACCACCAAGCTTTTCAACTTCACTCATTCCTTGATGTTCGATGATTGTTGTTTATTTCTCGAGTAATCTGGCGTAGATCCAGGGGTGGGTTGCAAGAAAATACTTAAGTGTAAAATCTGACTTAAGTCAGACCATTGAGCTCTACATAATACTGGAGTGACTGCTTAGTGTCGAAAGATAGACGCCAGAGCAAATATTTAAACTTGTTTGTCCACTTCCAGTCTAATCCAGTGTGGACCAAATTTTCAGTTCTAACTCAGTTTTATACGCTTCTTATCTATGTGCGGCCCGTTTTTTTTTTGTTTTTTTTTTAAATATTTATTTAAGTAGTTAAGGGAGACCGGGGTTGGTTGTTACGATTTTTAGTTGGTCAGTTATATCTTCCTAAGTTTTGTGGATGTAAAAATTGTTTTTACATGCATATTTACTCTGTACTTTCGTAACTAACAGTAAAAAAAGTTGTTTCCTATCTTAAAAAAAGAAGTAGGTAGTTAAAAAAGTTTCAAGACATGCAAAGTGTAACAACTTACCCCAACGCGGGGCTGGTTGTTGCACCCATTACACAAAAGTGTTTATTAAATCAATGTTAACAAATGTTACTGAAAAGAAGTTTTAATTTATTTTTTAATTTAAGATAGGCTACAAATAGCAAATGTTATAAAATATTAAACTTAAATTAAGAATTACAAAAGTGTAAATGATTCCAAAAACTGAGAAGAAAATATAAAAACTGAACACTCATAAACATTTACAATCGAAATATTTGTAATTCTAACAGGCTGCTTCATTAGGTTGTCAATAGGCTTTTAGAAGTAATTCACATCCAGCAGGCCTACTCTTGCTATTTTTAAGAACTCGATTCACCACTCGTGCAATTTAGACAAACCTAACAAGGTCGAGAATCAACACACTTCTCGTGAGACTATCTCGTGCACTGTATGCACTGAATCCACTTCTCCTTTGGCAAGGAGTTCTTCCACGTGTCACAACATATGATACAGAATGTATCCTCTTCATCGGATGAGCAGCTGCTACTATCTGTTACTAATTCACAAAACTACTTGTAACAACCAACCCTGGTCTCCTTTACTCCAGTATTATGTAGAGCTCGATGGTCTGACTTAAGTCAGATTTTACATTTGTAGTATTTTTCTTGCAACCCACCCCATGTGTATTAGGGCGTTCAAACGGTTCTCATTAAAATCGCATGGTCAACCAAATCTTGGAATGTTCAACAGATATAGTTGGAAGATAAAAAGGAAGCGCGCAAATATATTTTGCGCTACAGAAGAATCTTCTCCATACACAACACAAACGTTTCAGGCAGCGTCAAGAAGTTTGGATCCTGTGTTTATTTGCAGGGGAGATGATGTCAGAAATATTCTTCCTTATTCACTTCATATTCCTTCATATGGACCTGAAAAGATGCATAAAGTTAGTTCAAACTTGTAAAACATTGTGATATTGATGAACGAAAATAACAGATGATGATGTAATAGAACATGTCAATGATTCTTGGGAAAATTCTTAGAGGATAAATATTGCCACAAGCTTGTATACTTTTATACACGCTATTATGTCATTTGTTCGAAGTTTCCATTATTCGAAATGTTCATTTAAGAACTATGTGTGCTGATTTAAGATAGCGACTGACTGTCAAGTAAGGCAAATTATTCGGATTTCTACATCACGGAATTAAAGACATGAAAAAAAAAAATAATATTAATTGATTTTTGTTCTGAAACTTTTAATTTCTATAGAAGTGATATAGGCAGTTTTGAATTTACTAAATCAACTTATCAGGGATGTAATAATAATAAAAAAAAAGTCTATAAATTTGAGACGAAAGATTTGTTGTTTCCAGGCTTTGTCCTCAGTCATACCAAGCTAATGCCTGGATGGTACCTACCATCATGCTCATCCCTATCCCGACCCGTGCCTGAGACGCATAAAGGCAGGAATTCAACGAAAGACCTCTCCAAAATAATGTTCTATTTATTTAGCAGTAAGTAAATGGTGTATAATTAAATAAACAGTGAGTGTATAATTTGTGTGTATATTTGTGACTGACTGCCTTTGCTATCATCCTTACTTTTCCTTTGTGTACCTAGCTAGTATCAATGTATAATTAGTGAATGTTACAATAATAACATGCATGAAAAGGAAAGCCGTCCGCATTTCGCATTATCTTTAAGCATATTTTACTTGTGTTGTGGGATATTTTGGCTCAAATTTGGTAAATATGAGACTTTTTGACCTTTCTATGGCTATTTTTAGGGGTTTTAGGTTGGCATAACTGATTCTGAGCGGAACACACAGAGAAACATTGATCTATATGTAACGATACTGGAGTGATCGACTACCGTCGAAAAATAGACACCAAAGCAAACCATCGATCTCTACGGTACAATACTGGAGTGGTCGGTTAGTGTCGAAAGATCTAGACGCTAGAGCAACCATCGATCTCTCACATCCAATATAAACCAATCTGGACCATTTTTTTTTTTTTTAGTTGAGTATGCACGAACCAGACTGTAAATAATATTTACTTTTTTTTTGCAATAATTAAGACAAAAAAAAACACACAGCGATAACAGACGCAGTAAAAAAAATTGTGCTATAGAACTAAACATTTGGTCCATAATGGTTTAGATTGGAAGTGGATAGTCAGGATTAACTTCCCCTTCACTCCATGGTTTAATATAGCTATTCATTAAATTGTCAATGGCATCGATCAGTCCATTATCGCTTTTAGATATATGTGAATAATATGGATGGTACGAATACCTCTCTGCATTAGTCAAAAATAAACAAATAGTTGTAAACAAATGTATTAATTAGGAAACATTTATGTTTGAAATTAGTATTCACGTAACAGACGCACTATAGTGCATTATACGGTCGCTAGTCTTCAGCTCTTTTGTACTTCATGGTTAGTAATCTTTTAAAAACCGTCTCTGGATTAAACCATTGTGATATAAATTGTCCGTCACTGTATAAATTGTATGGTGCAGTGTAGTCTGCAGATCACAGAGATAGCTATACAGATGAAGACGAGATCGCGCGTGATATTTAGAAAGCTGGGCTGTGAATTGTTTTCACACAGTAAAGCAATTCCACGGTGTCTAAGCACGGGGTGAACGTACGGCCTTGTTGAGTGTCGGTGCAAGACACGCGCGCACGGTGATTGCTCAGTGGCTGCTGCTGTTCGAATAGTATTTTGACCGCTGATTGTTTCAAAATATAACGCATCAAAATGAAAGAGAAATTCGTGGTTATACAGACAATGCTGTTTAAAAACCAGTCTTCTTCTTCTTCTTCTTCTTCTTAACGAAGTTCATGTGCCTACACAAGAATCGTCATTAAAATATATGTGCTGCCATCTATTCAAAAAAGAGGGCAATGGTCGTGGGAAACCTTTGTTGCTTTTATTCGTTTTTTTTTTTTTTAAATTGAGATCTCAGTCAGCTTTCGCAAGGACTGGGTATGTAAGGAGCAAGGGAAGGCCTGTTAGAACATCAATTGTCTTAAACAGGCCTCAGCACTTCCCTCTTACAAAAATAATAATAATAATAATAATAAATGAAAGGCCGAGAAACAATAATATTTGGAAAACTGCACCAATAATCCTTAAGAATACCTATCGGATCAACTAACTCACTATTTCTGTGTTTGTTTTCGATAAAAAAAAGTAGTCCTACCTGGGCTATTCCTTCATACTTTACAGTTTAAAATTTCTCATCGGAATTCTGAAGCATTCTTGGGGACGGTTTCCAAAATATTGTTACTTGCCATTTGTCACTTATTTCAAAATATACTTTAAAATGGCACCGGGAATACTGAGATCTCTAAGTCAAGACCCCCTTGAGTTTTGTATATTTACATAGCGTTTAACGCAGATCATAGATTTTCCTACACCCCCCCCCTAGATTTTGACGTACAAGCCCCAAAGGAAATTGAGCTACATACAGCCTCCCAACACCCCCTCCCCAAATCTTAACGAACATCTTTCAAAAGAAATCTAATCTATACTACACATCTTAACGTCAGCGAAAGTATAGGAAATTTTAAACATTCCTAAATTATGGTTAGCTAAACTGACACGGCTTACGTCATTATTGGTCGAGGTAAGATATATATATTTGTCGGTATATGGGCGGTATTTGTCGAGATATTACGTCATTTATGACGATGCTATAGTCATTTCGAACGCCTCTAGTTCCGAAACTACGCTCCATTTTTTTTAATTTTTTTTTTACATTTCTTCAAAGACGATTGTTTGTTATGATGAGAAATTTCTTCTGAAAATCCCCAGCGAAAAAAAAATACACACACACACACACCCCTAGATCGAAAATCCTGGGAAAATTCCTGACGTACACCCATCGCCAACCATAAATTGTAGGCGGGAGTTCACAATAGTTTTTTTTACAGGGATGGCATTGCTATTCCCAGAAATTAGATAGCTACAATTTCAACGTTCCCTTTAAATTGAGAAAACCCTTCCAGTTTTGGTTTCGGCACTACCCTAATGATTATGCCAACGTGAGACATACAAATACTCTGAAACAAGTGAACTCACACACACTAGAAACGTTATTTCGCAAACACAAGCATCTATAACAAACATTTATCATAATAAACTTCCCCGAGTCACTCTCTCTCTCTCTCTCTCTCTCTCTCTCTCTCTGTGTGTGTTTCCAGCTATTTTATTTTTTCGTGTGTTTCCTACTCCTTCCTTTAGCTCTGGCTATATTTTTACTACTAATTTTCATGCACTTAAATAGAGTATGGTAGCAGAGCAGATTTTTTTTGGGGGGGGCGGGGCGGGGCGGGGTGATCGGTTGATTCCTAGCTCCCCCTTGGCTACGAGCCTGTACCCTATATTACTTCAAAAGAAGGCTTTTAGAACAATGTTAATTCTTACACGTATGAAATGGATAAAAAGTTACTGTTCCAAATAACAAGACATCTTAAGTAGAAGGTTATTGTATTTCTAGGTGTATTGTATGACGATTCGTCCCTATTAGTAACGTACCAATCTAAACTCGTACGTGAGTAAATACTAAATGAGTTCGTGATGCTTTGCCCATAAGTACTGTGCGCTGGAAATAACCCATATAATTTATATTTTGAAAACAGTGAAGTGCGTTTTGAATTTAAAATATTTTTCTTGAATTTCGTGCTTAAGACTTTAAAATTTCATTTTAAGTTTCACAATGCTTTTAAGTATTCATTTTTTAACGACGTTCCAAGGATTTTGTTGTATGTTTAAATGGAGATTTGTCGGAAGCTATCTCCAGAAGAAAAGTAGTCAACACCTAACAAAAAGCTTGAAAACTATGATATCCACCAGATATCCAAAGAGAACTCAAGTATCTTAAAACGAAAAACATGGTACACAGTCAGAGAAATTGATTCAAATGGAAGTGTGAAGATATAGATGGACTGAACGATATGCCCCTAGTTTATTTGTATGTGTATTCGTGAAGTTGATCAGTGGAAAAAACATTTTAATATGAGAAAAAAAAAAGAAGAAAAAAAACCCGCAAAGTTTCTGAGATGCCGTCGAATACAGACGCGAAAACACTTCCTTCTTTTCTGTGTGCCGTATTGCTACATAGGATTATATTATGTCTTGCACAACCTGAGGGATTTTGATTTCGTAAGCCCCGAAAATGCGGTTAAGCAGGAAGTGGCCAGATACACCACCAACAACACAAAACCCACTCTTAAACATGTTCCTATGCCACGGTTGAACTCTTACGAGAGGAGGTCTTGAAGTAAGCAGCTCCTCTCGTCCGCAAAATGGTGAGAGAGAGAAGAAAAAAAATGATTTTAAAAGACTTTCACTTCCAATCTGGCAACATTGTTAAGCCTTTCGCTATAACAGCTGCCGATCTCACCTTATACTTAAAAAAAAAAAGTAGTAGATCGGCTTTGTTATTACGACGTAGTAACCTACATACACGATTTGTACACATACTCACAAATATATTACAATGGAATCATTCACATGCACAACATTGTTAAGAAAACAGAAAATATTTCTTAAGAAGGTGCATGCATATATAAATATTGTTGACCGCAAGATGGCCGACTCTTAACTGAATCAGAACGACCTTCATCAAACCTATTGGTTTCACAATAAAGTCAGTGAATAATTGCATACACAAGGATGCATACGTGCTTTCTGAAATAAGAGAAACAATTTCGCATGAATCAGCAGTAAGGATAAATCCTGACCTTTTTTTATAATGTCCTTACTTATTAACCGAAGTATGAAATACTGAAAACAAAATACATTCTTCATTTACTAATACTACAGAAAGCGGATTATTATTATTAGTGTTATTTTTATTTTACAGTGCATTATTAATAAACATTGTAACTAATAGCAGTAGAACCAGGAACGGTCAATACTGGATTAAATGATAATATAGTATAACTTACTGATTAATTATACAACACACCACAGATCCACTGATAGAGCCATACATCAATTTTGTCCTTAGTGCTCGAAGTGGGCAAGGGAACGGTTGCAGAAGTGAGCTAGAATAGGTAAGGAAGGGTACGCTTGCACTTAGTGGTAGGGATTGACTATTGAAGGGAATGAGATCCTATTAATAAAAAGATAGGAGGTACCGGGTACGCCAGGTCAAAAATGAAAAAAGTAAGGGCGCGGTGTGCCCCCTCGTGCCCCCCCCCCCAATTTCAAGCACTGTCTTAGTCCATACTTACATATGACTTATTAAACTACATTGATATAGTACGTGTAGCAACTTGTGATTACAGAGAGCACATTGGAAATTAAATTACAAATTATCTGTTCTTTTTAAGAAGACTTAACGAAACAGAAGGATTCTAATTGTGGTAGGTACATCCAGTTATTCCACCAGACCCCTCTGGAGGAGGGGGGTGTCACCCTCCCCAAAATTCTCAAATATACCCCAACATTAAATTTTTACGGCCAAAAATCGATAGAAACCGTGCAAAATTACACTTACATACTTCCAATTTTGACTTTACACCCCACCCCCTACAAAATTAAAATCTTGGAGGAATCCCTAGGTACATACATCCTTACTGCAAGTACGCAAACAGTATAGGATATTATTGAACGACCCATACAGCATAGGTAAAATCTAGAGACGTGCAACCAATATCCTCGTGGGGATATATCATATGGGTATTTCCCTAGAGTATCCTAGTCCACATAGCAATTTTGATCTAACTGAAAAGTGAATTAACCTTACTTTGACAAGTAGGACAACTTGTTGTAAGCTTAGCAAACCAGAAAAGGTTTAAAGCCAAAAAAGGTTTAAACTACGTTGAATCCAACAGTTTAGTTTACAAGTTGAAATAACCTGGACAGAACCAAAAAAAAAAAAAAACTAATGCATTTTTTTTTATTTTTTAAGTTTACCTTGATGATGGTCGCTCCAAGGACCACTGGCACATTGTGCTGTAGTCTCCAGACTACGGAATCACTCGATCTAGTTCACTTTTCAAGCGTTGTTTATACTTACGTCAGAAAGTATAAGTGTAAGTATAAACCACATGTTCTGCTAGAAAGATAACGAATGTCTGCTAGAATCACCTGCATCATCAGATTCGCAAGAGATGACTGTTAAAGGCTGCTGGAGATCAACTTACGGCGAAATAATCTGGCACGTGATGGGACAACTGGGGTAGTGCAACGAAACAAAATTCAATTAGATTTCAAGGTTTAACAAGTTTCCTCCCATATCTGGTTGTTCCAACAACTTTGAATTAGACTAATTATAACAATCTGTTTATCCAGCAAGTTTGTTTGCCAAGTTCAACACAATATCAAGTGTAACAAGCTCAAAGCAAGGGCTGCAGTTGTTACAAGCTAGCATGCTATGTGGGCGGCAATTCCGAGTAAATGCATATAACGTTTTACGAATATATTCGTGTCTGGCATGAGTGTATGTGCTGAGCATATTTCTTGGAACATTCCACGAATATGTAAGATATTTGTCATTTCGGAATACTGTCATAATATACCGGAAATTTACAACTAGAATATACTTTCAATATTCTCATAAGCATATAATAGAAATATGAGATTGTTCCCAAATTGTTTTGGCTTGGATATTTTACACACATTGAGGATGTAATGGAATATTCCCTGTGCTATGTGGGACAAAGTATATACGAGGGTTATTCAGTAATTAAGTTCATCTTGAGAATTAGTCTTCGTGAATAGGCCAACACTGAAAGTAGCTTTTTCCGAGTTAAGTTAATAAAGGCCGTCAACAATGTCGAAAAAATCTGTCCAGAATTATTCACAAGTCGTGAGTACCTTCGGTTCTAGAGAAAACGGAGAAATATTTTGGTATGGTGAGTTAAATGATTAAAAGTATTGCTAACTAGTAATATATTGGATTAATTATTATTAATAGAGTATCGTTATAATGTTGTTCTTATTAATGTTTAAGTTTAGACATGAAAATCAACTGAATTTGAGAATTTCGAAAGAACGGAGCTGGAAGATGTGACATTCATTTCTTGCCCAGAGTCTCTGGTAATGTAGTGACGCCTCTTGTGATCTTAAATTTATCGTAAAGTTGTTTCATACTCGATTTCTGTGGATCAGGCGTGTCCGCAATCTTCGTTGCAAACACTTCTTGTATTGCAACGGGTCGGATTGAGGCTCAACCCGAGAAGACCGGTGACCCGAAAAGTTCAACTCGACCCGTGACCCGAGTAAGTCTGACCCGACCCGTTTGAGAGCACTAAGATACACTGTTTCAGAATTATGCCGTCCAGAAAAAAAAAAGAAACATCTGCAAAGACCAGAGGTTAAACGGGTAAAATAAATCAGATACTTGCCTGGAAAAAGTGAGGCAACTTAGGGCCCCATGGAAGCTTCTAGTAATGATATTAATTAAAATAGACTTCCCAAGAATATAGTTTTCACAAATCTCTCGACTAGTAAGATGCATATTATCTTATTTAGATTTTAGACTACTATTATTCAGTCTATTTAGAAGATCTTTCTCGACATTTTTGTCTTCCAACTACTTTGGCCAACAACAACCTATTCTGGAGAAATTTTCACTGAACACACTGAATAATCGATAATAATATTTACTGAATAACTAGTCTAAATGGATCTGAGTAATAGTGAAGAAATTTGTAAGAATTCTTTCGCTCTTTAATATCCTTGAAAACTGAAAGGTTTAGGATTTTTGTCAGTAATTGTCTTTCAAATGTCCATACATTGTCTGACTTTTACAGTAAACTGGCTGTTTTATTTCTCTGTTATAATACAACACTATGTTGTGGATCACATTGCCCTAGTTGTGTGACGCTCATAGTAGATATCTAGAACGGAAATGAAATGTTGTATTGAAGGCTACTGTTTTTCGATAAGAATTGAAAGCAAGTTTACACATTGGCAGGCTTCACTACGCAAGGAAATTTCGGTTAAGCCAAATACGGATAAAAATACTACTTCAGTTTAATTTCGTAAAAATAAATTATGTATAATATTAACTGAATATCAGTCCAAATAATTATCGTTCTACCCCTTTAAAAAATCATCCTGTCTTATAGCCACATTCCACACAAAGAATATTCCAGGAATATTCTTTCTAGATTCTTTGTATAAGTAGAATGTGACAATACTTGCGAAGTATACGCTGTCCTTAGCTGGTGCTTCCGCCAATATTAACACAATACTGATATCTAAGTTGAAACTTCCAAAACATACCAAGAATATTCTGAAAATGTCTTGAATGTTTAATTATACTAGACATATTCGTAGAACATATCTGGAATATCTCTAGCATATTCGATCATCCCAGATATTCAGGAATTTGTAGAATGTTCTACGCGTTGTGGACTATCAAGAGTATGCTCACAACGTATCCTTACCTGCAAGGTATGGGACAACACCAATCGCACTTTAAAAATCGATATTTCCATATTTTTTCCATCCTATCTCCGAGGTGGCCATATCTTTTTCCAGTGACAAACCACAATCGACGTTTGCTGTAGCTACTAGTACACGTTGCTAGTCCTTTCTGGTAATTGTCGCCACACGTGACTCGAGCTTGGTTGTCCTTCGTGTTTTCTGAACTTCTGTAAGGACCTGATAGTTCAAAGTGTCTCTTGTGAGTGTTAACGCTCGATGCTTTGTAATCAAGGGATTCGGAGTTCGATACCCTGTGCGAACTCAAGTGGTTCGGTACTCACGCTAAACTGCAAGTCCCGTTATTAGGATGTCATCCTCATCTTGGAAGGTAGTGAAAAAACACCATTACCGAGCCGCCGTAGCTCATTGTAGAGTGTTGACGTAGCATTCGAGAGGTCGTGAGTTCAATCCCAGCGGTCGACATCCTGACTGAGGTTTTTCCAGGATTTTTCCTCAGTCAAACCGAATCTAGGTAAAAATGGCAGGGAAAAATATGGCAGGCGGAAAAAATGGCAGGGTAAAAATGGCAGGGGGAAAATATGGCAGGCGGAAAAAATGGCAGGTGGAAAATATGGCAGGGTAAATGTGATGTAATAAATATTTTGAACAGGACAGAATCCAAGGGAGAAGAGAGGGAAAGATTTAATTACAAGAATTTCGCAGACTTTCGGTTAGAAGATTTCTACAATTCCATCAGTCAATAATTTTCCAAATAAACAAAATACAAAATTGTGTCTTTTCTTTCCACCAATCAGGTGTCACTACTAATTAAAAGTTCACTTTTCTTTTCGACGCGTACCTTCCTTTCATCTGTCAAATTTGATGAGCATGATCACAAACAACAGTTAAAAGAAGAAAAAGGAATTTTTAATTAGTAGTACGGGATGAACAGTTTCTTCTATACGACAATGGTCCAGATTCTGATAGCAGATTACTTCTTTTTGCTACACATAGATGCCTTAAGTATCTTTCTGAAGCACCTGTTTGGTTTATGGACGGGAATTTTGCAGTGGCACCTCGATTATTTATTCAGTTATATGTAATAAGGCTTCCGATAGGAGAAACAGCTATAACGGTTGCTTATGCATTGCTTCACAAGAAGACAGGCGACGTACGAGGAATTATTTGAGGTAAGAACATAACGATATATAACATAACATAACGATATATATAAAATTTTGAAATATTATGAATTTTTATAAGCACAGTAGGATAAGAGGGCGTAATTTCATTTGACGCTGGTAGTCATTATTACATTCTTAGTGGAAAACCAATGGAAACTTGGTTTGTAGAATAAAAGGTTGGCTACCGGCTTGGTATTCGTGAGTTTTTAGGCGTATCCCGGACGTATGGTAGCCCTAATAAATGAAGTTTTGTGTATATGGAGACATTAATTGTAATATAATCTATTTATTGGTTTCAGGTGCTGGTTAATAAGTGCCCTGACTTGGATTACCATTTGTCACCCAGAACGGTTGTATGTGACTTCGAAGTAGCAGTTCACAACGCAGTTCGAAATAAGTTGGACACGATATTTCTATACAAGGATGCTTCTTCCACCTAAGACAAAGTAAATATCGCAAAATTCAAGAATTGGGTTTGTCAGGAGTTTATAAAGAAGATGTACAGTTTTCTATGTTCTGCAACCAAATTGATTCACTGGCATTCCTGCCATGTGAGGATGTATTGCAGGGCATGGAATGTTTAAAGCAGATAGCTCCTCCAGAAGCAGAAGAGCTAGTACATTATTTTGATTCAACGTATGTATCCGGCTCATACAGGAGGGTGGGAGGGGAAGAAACTCTGAGAGTAAGACGCATTCCGCCACGGTTTCCTACCCAAAATTGTAATGTACATCAGGCTACCCTTGGGGACAACCCACGTACTAATAATTTATGCGAGGGTTGGAACAATAAGTTTTCCAGTCTTATTGGGTACAACCATCCAACAATTTGGAAGTTAGTGGAGTGCCTGCAACAGGACTGCGCGGCAGTGGAGACAGTCATCTTGCAGTATGAAAGAGGGCAAGTACCGAAAAAGAAGACAAAGCGAGTGTATGTTGATTTGCAGAACAGGTTGAGGAATTTGTGCCTAGATGACATTGATGGGAAAACATCTCTTGAAGACTTCTTACGCACTGTTGCTTACAATTTAAGATTTTCCACGCAAGGTGAAATGTTAGTACTGTTGCTGCATGGAAATTATGTACTGTATATAGTAGCTATAAGGAATTTGACTGTATGATCTGCATCGTACAAGATTATATAATAGTTTAGTTATTCTTGTTCTATATAAATTATGTACTGTATATAATAATGTGGTTACTGTTGTCTGTAAATTACGTTCTGTATGTAGCATAACGTCGGACCAAAGATAATAGCAAGTGAAATAAAAAAGTACCAAAATATTCGTTTGACAAGTTGTGTATTTATAGTCAATTTGTTTCTCGAATGTTCCAGTACGAGTTATTAGGCTACGAGGCTGGAAGTTCTTCAAATAATATATGAAGGAGGTAAGTGAGTAATATATTTGAAAATGTGTTCTTACGTGTTCACATATTGCTGCCATTCGTTATATTTGCTGTTACGTTTTACGGCTGCCATTTTACACTCTAAAGGCTACCCTGACATTTTTTCCGCCTGCCATATTTTCCACCTGCCAATTTTTCCACCTGCCATTTTTTCCGCTCTAAAAACTACCCTGCCATTTCTTCCGCCTGCCATTTTTACCGCGCACCGTCAAACCAGGTAGCTGCCGGCATAGTACCTTCAACATAGGCCCTGGCCGACACCTTCCCTAGTCCTTTCTCGTCCCCTATCCCGGCTTGAACCTTAGATGCCTAAAGGCCATAAATAAAATTCAAACCACCATTGTTTCGCCTTCCTCATGGACCCTTGTGTCACAGACCTGTCTCCGGGTTTATCATCATCGACAGTTACAAGAAAAAAGAAGAAGTTAGAAGAAATTATTTAACTATCTAAAGCCCTTAAATAAAATTCAAATTTCAAAATCTATTTAAATATCTTTCCTTTCCACAGCTGCACAGTGCCTCTCGCCTACAAATCGACTTAAAACCCCTATTACTACTCCACCAGCAACACTTCACGGGCATACAGAGTTGCAGGTCTATCAGGGGAATGTATGCATCATTTATGTAGATCCTAACGCAGAGCAGAGTTTTTCAACATTTTATTATTTGCGGACCAGCAAACCACAAGAAAAGCTTTCAAGGACCGGGAAAATGTCAGTAGCTTAGATTTTTTTGACGTAAAAAAGGTGCAAGCACATCTTAAAATTCTAGTTGTTCTATAGAAACGAAATATAAATTTTAATCTCAATTTTGAACTGTGAAAATCTAGGAAATAAATGTTAAATAATATTCATTTGGCGAGAACCATCACAATAGTTCCGCGGACTGTCGGTTGAAAACCACTAGTTTAGAGAACGCGTGTAGTATCAATGTGATAATGTAGTAAATGTAGTTGAGTTATGGTTTACATAATGAGCTTTCGGAATTTGGGAGTTCTGTAATATTTCGGAATTGAAATTAGTATTCTGGAATCGGAATGCCATTTTTTTGTGATTCTGGAATGTTAAAAATTTTGAAAAATAGAATTTCGGATTTGTAAATAAATACGATGTCACTTCAAAGTTTTGTTACTCAACAACAAGTACTGGATCGTCATTCTTTATTAGGAAGTATTTATTTATTAGAGTATGATCATGAGTCATATGACTAAGGATGGTGAATCAAGCGTCACAACATTTTTTTTTTCGTTGCAAAAATATTTTAGACCCAAGCATTCGTCAAAATAAAGTTTATATAACCTCGTGCAAAGATGACAGAAAAAGGAACGATTTTGGTTATATCAGTTCCTGTTAAATAGGAACTTATAATGAACTTGAATACCGTTTACGTTCCATGTTTTTCAAAAGGAACTAACTTCAACGAAAAGTTCCTTAAATAGGAACTCGTTCGCTACTTTCTCAAACTTAGATAACTCTATTAATTTATTCAGTATCAGTCAAATCAAAAACTCATAAAAAATATTCTCAGTCGTGAGATCGAGTAAATTTTCAACCAAAGTGGCAAATTCGTTTTCTTCGTAACCAGAGTGCGAATTACCGGGAGGGATGAAGGGAGTTTTCCCGGCAATCACCTTTCCATCCCTATTAAATAAAGTAATTGAAGTATCCCTGGTTGAGATGCTTGTTTATCCCCCCCCCCTCCCAAAAAAAAAGTAAGCCTATAGTGGTAATCAATTTGAATGAAGTGTCCAATGCTGTTCGTGATTCAGTTTTTTTTTTTTTTTTTTTTTTTTTTCCAAAACAGCATCTAGCGTTTACTTTGAATTAAGTGTCAACTTCTGTCCGTGTTTCTCTCTGCGGGTAAGCTGGCAGCCTGGCAACCCTACATTCCGAAATGAATGAGGTAAACCATTGAGCTCTACGTAACGATACTGGAGTGACTGTTTGGTGTCGAAAGATAGACGCCAGAGCAAATATTTTCTAGTCTGGTCTTCCAGTCTAATCCAATGTGGGCCAAATTTTCAGTTCTAACTCAGAAGCAAACGTACTGATGAAGCAGAAAAGAATTATAAATATTTTTCTTCCGTCATGATTAGAATGCCAAAATATGTCCGCATGCAAATTTTAGCCACTCGAGTGGGCCGCTATATTATTTTGGGTTATATCGATGATATAAAAAATCAAATTCTGTCTGTGGAAAGCGGTCAAAAAGTGTGGAAATAATCCTATGTTCTTAAGATGGTGAAAGAAATGGAAGGCAAATACACAGTAATAGGTACTGAGTGGAAGACGCTACCTATTGGAGAGTATGTTCTTCATGGCCGCCATCTTGAAAACCACCATATTGAATCGTGATTCATTTTCTTATCTGGGAAGGAAGTTGTGTAATATGTCATTCTAGGCTAGAATTTTACGGAAAATAAGTTTATAGAGTTCATTTTTCCGTAAATGTATTACTGCGAGAGATAAGGTATGTGTCACTTGTATGGGTAATGGTGAAATAGCCTGAAAATAACTATTTCGTTTGGAAATAATAAAGGAAATAGAACCCAAATGTATACAATTGTATACCTGGATATAGTCCCTTATCGATATGGATTTGTATTCATTTTGGTTTAATTTCTTCCGTAGTTTCTAAACGGAGTGCTTCTTCTTTTTTCTTGTTTGCATCTGACGAGAAAATCCATTCCATATCTGTCGAATGCTTCAATTGTCTACATCAGTTCGCCGTGCGTAATATTAGGCACATCCTTACATCATACTGAAAGTTACAAAATCGCGTGTGACATCTAGGTAAGATCAAACAATAGCTACAGTCATCGCAGTGGTCTTTCATAAATAGATTATCAGTGGACTGCATTGATTTCTCGCAGCAAACTTTTTGTTTGCTTGCGGGTGCGGTTTGCAGTTACTTATCACACGGCGCGGCGGTGGTCTGTATCTGTCAGTTCCTCCTTCCAACCGCATTTTTGGCGGCGATATCCACCACTGCTTGTAGTTCCGCCACACTTGCAAATTTGCCAGCTTCTTTTATGCTATGTCCTTGCATCACTTAGGTCCTGTTCTGCGATCGTTTTTTTTTTTTTTCAGACAGAGTGATCGACAAACATGTTCCACAATACCACGACGCATTTGTCTCTAAACCTCGTAATATATGACTACTAAGCTATTCGTAATTTAATATTTCTTGTGCAAGTGCATTCTGTCGGTCTGTGAAGTCCATCACATCAAAAACGCAGAGTGCCTAATATCTTGTCCGATGAACTTACATTAACATATGTAAAGAAACAAAAAAAGAAAATAAAACAATTAACATTTGAAAGAAAGGAATGTTTCTGTTCGATAGCTTTTCTTAATCGGTTCCTAAATGAATGATATCCGCAGTTATCTATCATTCTTAGATTAGGCGTCCTCCGCCCACTGGCAACAAAAAATCCATAGTAATTCTACTTTTTACATTCTTTTCTTTAGTTCACAATAGTTCATGGTGTCCTCAAATCTTGCAACGTTAATTTGACTCATTTTTCGGCGTCATACAACGATGGAATTTTGCACAGCGATGTAAGTCGGGTGATAATACAGTATTTCATTGTTACTTTCATATATTTATGTATATTTATATATTTTAATATTTTTTTTAATACGGACTTCTTTATCCTGAAATAAATACTAGCATGCAACGACGAACTGTTTGAGTGGTTGCAGAAACATTAGGATGATAAACTTTATATTTTTATGGTCCAGTCTACAGTAACTTTGGACTTCGGCCCGTCACGATTCACCCTTTCACGATGGCTATTAAAATCCACATCCAGCCGGGACTCGAACCCGGCACCTTCGAGTCGTTAACCTACCGCCGAAGACCGCACGGCTACCAAGCCGGCAAAACATCAGGATGAGAAAATAACTCGAAAAAAAAAAACTTTTTAAAGAAATACTTTTCTTACACAATTCGTACTGAAAGTAAAAAAAAAAAAATGTTTATACACGATTAAAAGCAAAAGCGTGGGGCGCGCCAATTCAAGAATTTACAAAATGACTGTATATGAGAGCACGCCCCATGTTTTTCTTTTTAGTCATACATTAATAAAATTATTATTAACTGTATAAGAAAAGTATGTCTTTAAAAAGTTTTTTTTTTAAAGCTCAATCTGGCCTTTGTTTTTTAAAAAAAGATCGGGTAAATGTGCCCAAATCTGAAATCAGTTTCTCTCTGCCTGTATTGATTGAAACGCTTATTTTTATTTATTTATTTTCAAAGCAAAAATTTTTAGGGTTCGCTAAAAATAGATGCATTTAGGACCTGGGTGTAGTTCTTCAATATCAGAACAGACAATGTTTTGGACATAAGTAAAGGTCTTGAGCAAAGATATTTTCTCATGTGTGTGGTCCCAAGTTAAGAAAATCAAAATATGGGTAGGTTATTAATAATAATGTTTAGTGTAGATCTCTTCACTCGCCTGAAAGATCTTCGTAAAGCAACAAGATACCAAGACTGATTTTAAAAGACTTCAAAAGCGGAAAATACCAACATTAGACAACAATGACTAAAAAAATGAAGAAAAAAAACAACAACAAAAGAACTCAAAAAGTAGTTAAGTGACCTTGAATTGTTGGATGTTCCCAATAGTTTCTCCTTCGGGTAAAAATTTTCTTTTTTTCTAAGCCAGTGCAGTGTGTATGTGTTGTGGTGATTGCATCAGCATTAGATTGTGGACAGCACAGACAATCAAGCAAAAAGAAACAACATTTGGCAACCGTGTATAACGTCATGCACCATCCGGGGAAATCACGTACAACGACCTGTTTCTTCAACTCTCTCCCTTGCCTCTCCTCCCCCTGCTTTACTTTGCCTTTGCTCCTGTTGTTCACTGGTGAAATTAGCGGAGAGCGCGACGAAGGGACGGGTTAGCTTTGGACGGGGCGGGTCAGAGCATGACAGGACAGGCGGAGGGGGGAACCACCATACCAGTAGAAGGGGTAAGGTGGAGAGGAGAGTTGAGATTTGAAAGCAAGAAATATGAAAATGAGGTAGTGAGAACGGGGTGATGGCGTTTCGAATGGGAAGTTTTATTCCTATTATATGTACTTTTATGTTATTTTGTAATCCAATGCTTAAGCTTTTTAATCAAACAGTTTGTTTCTTTTATAATAGCATGTATGCGAAAATGTACATGTGAAATAATTTTTAGTTTCGAAATGCAAATAAGTATTTTCGTTCGTATACCCGTCTTGTTGTTTTATATTACGTATAAAATAATACAACCAGACAATATTTCGTAATTATCGGCTAACCAAAAAAGTGAATATGTATTATGTATCTGAGGATTTTCTAGTGCTTTTTATCCATAATCCCATTAGGCGATCGCTCGGATGGAAGGCAACTAAATTAGAGGCTGTGCCGTTATCTTCTCAATAGTTTTCCCGTAGTTGTATTCGTCCAGGGAAGCCATTCCCCAGAATTGTGATGTGTTCAGACTCTATATCCTAATACAACACAAAGTGGTAAACTATACTACTTTTTTTTTTTTTTTTTTTTTTACAATAAAAGAAGTAATCAGTAGATTCCAATATTTTGTTTTTTTTTGTTTTTATGAGGTGAAGAAGTAACTTTTGGCCTAAGTGTGACGTCTCAACAATGATGCAGCTCGGTGATAATTCTTCCGGGGACATAAATTGGAATGGTAGCCACCAGGGTCTTAGTTGAGGGACCATCTCGACATTTGTCTGATGGGACAGGAAAACCTGTCAGAATGGACTGCACATTTATATTGAAGAAAATGATTCAAACAAGAATACGAATGTACTTCCTCAAAGGAAAGTAAGTTGCGCGATACGAGAAAAAGAAAAGCAAGTGTACTATTTAGAGTAATGGAGAGGGTTAGGTTAGACTTCCCTTGAAAACTCCCCTTTCAGCAGAAGACTAAGCATGTCATCAGATGGACGGGAACTACATTTTGAAAGTGGATTCCGAACCACTTGTGTCGTACCGCGTATTAAACCTGAGAACCACTTGATTATGAAGAGGAAGCGTTACCACTCACCGGAGATTATAATTACGTTTGCATTCTGCTATATTATCTTGTTCGCCGATGTGAATTGACACACCTTAGTTGTTTTATCTCATACTCGGACTTTCTTGAATACTACTCAAAGCATTCAAGTCATACGTACTGTATGTACCCTTCCAAACTGACAAACACTAAAGAAAATACATTCGCAACTGGTCTAGAATAGTTGTGCAAAGGTGTCATAGGAGGAGCAAAAACTGTTTGGCAAACACCACTCGTCTCCTTTATGGCGCGTGCAACACACGTCAAAATACATTTTACAACACACACTTGCATACGCAGACAGACTACTACTACTATTTACTACGCTAAACTCGCGGTCTGCTTTTGCGGCAGAGCGTGTGGCAGAAAGAGGGGTAACCCCCAGTCTGTCTATTCGTACATAAACAACCAGTTTAGTTCTCTTTACTATGTGTGGACGGTGTATCGTAGCACACTATAGCAAGGTTTTGTTATGGTAGCGCGCGTACCGTAGTTTCAACAGATGTTCCACAGATCGGTGGCAATGGTGCCAACTACGGAGTAAAATTATCACTAAACGGATACAACTGCACCATATGTTTCATAGCAAGCATAAGCATCAGCACCGATTTGCAGAAGAGATCCTGACAATACGTGAAAGAACGTCTCTACAAACCGAGTATAGGTTGCACTTTGAGAGATACGTTGTTCTCCCACCTGTCAATTAAATCGCGCTAAAGGTGTTAGTAGACCTACAAAAGGTGCATGCAAATTTACACCAATTCACATGCATCTGAACGTTTTTTTCTCTGTACTGCAGCTGCAGTTCCATGCCTCTGCTAAGTGCAGGTGGAACACGAGTATTTTGCTTTGTTTTTGCCTATGTTCTTTAGCTGATACAGCTTGAGTTCACATAAGTGATAGTCAGAAACTATTTCGAGAACCTGTATTTAATAGGTAAAGTGTATGACACGAAGGTTACATTCGAAAATCATTACCATTTTTCTTTTCTTTTACAAAGCAGTTTAGGACTTTTTTTTTTTCATTAAGAATGATGAATCAATTCTTTGCGTGTTCAAGAAAAATTATCACAGATCGCGCGACATCTACTGAACGTACAGTGACAGACAGCGTGGAAACTTTCCTCGAGTTACAGCTGCACTACTTGCGTGAAATGTGCAGTCTGACGTCACATCTGTAGAAACTTTTATGCCTTTTATCTTAGAACACGGTGGAAATGCTCTCAATTGAACGAATTCTGAAAGTGCCAACACGACTTTCTTCTTCGGGTTTTAAAAAGCAACGCAATGATCGAGAGCATACACACACACACACAGGCACACTTTTCTTGTAGGTCATAGGTCAGACAGGGAGCTATATCTAGCGGGTTGTCGTGCTATCCAGTATTGTTTAGTTTATTAAAAAAAAAAAGTACGAGTTTAAACTTATAGCTAGTGTAAGGAATTTCTCTGCAGGTAAAATGAAATAATTACGTTGTGAAATCACAAATAAATCTGGCTAGGCGTTTACCAACCATGAAAGCAAAATATATCGCTTCTCTCTCCTTCTTTGTATGTGTGTTTTATTTAATTTATATATATATAATTTTTTTTCTTACATTAATTGTATGACTCCTTGCAATACTTTCACGACTCGATCACTGGAAATGAGCCTAATAGAACATTGTAATACACAAATGGTGATATCAAGGTTCTAAACTAATTCACCTGAAATAACAGGTGTTAAAGGTTTTAGCGGCCAAATATTAATTTTAGCGGAGGGGTGTGGGAATGGTTTTAGCTATTTATACATCAGATACACATATACAAACTCATTTTTAGCTATTTTTATGACGATCATAAAATAATTAAGACCCGTGTAACACTTAGAACACAATTGCGTTAAAAGTAAAATCCCTCAAAAGGGCACTTACATTTGTACATTTCCTCCCTTCTAGCCTTCTACTATATTTCGAGGGCTTAGAGACAGAATGGCGTAAACCTTCCTCCTTTGAGAGTCAGAGGGATGTATTCTAAATATGCATGAATTGAGTTACATCACTTTGTTGCTTGTCCTATAAGGCAGAGGGGCGTAAACCTTTGTTCTCAATTTGTCAAGATATACTTTTTTCACTTACGTCCCTCTCGATTCTACCGGGAAGAAAAGTTTGCACCACTCTGCCTCTAAGCGCTCGAAGGTAGGTAGATATAATCATAATTTAGTTTCCTTTGGGCCTCAACCACTCTTCTTTGAGTCACCCTTAGGCTGCCACTTCATGTACGTACGTGCTCGCCGGAAGCTTCGCTTGAGATTTGAAATTAGTAGCCAAAGGAAATGCATAACTACGTATTTCTATTGGCTACTTTGTCAAATCGCAAGAAAAGCGCGTGCATGAAAAGGCGGCCCGGGATTGCTGGTGCTGCGCTTTCAAGATGTATGCTACCAATATTTTTGTTGGCAACCCTGCTTCCACGGCACTATCCCCACTCTATACATCTATCCCAGTAGCATACATACGTTGAAAATAGGTGGACTAAACGTTAGTAACGAAACGTAATTTTAACGTTGTAAATGTACCGAAATGTTGGCCTGTTCAACGGTTTACTCGACTTTGAATAATGGTTGGAATCAAGAAGCGGACGATGAAGAAACGGACCCAGGTGGCCAAAACAGAGCGTGGTTGCTGTCTATTTGGTATACACATTTGGCTGCATTTTGTCCGTTGCTTTCATCATGATATATTACTTTTCCAACATTAAATTTTCCAACCGTCTGCCGTGGGTTTCGTAGCTGGAACTTTCCGCACTCGTCGTTAGTAGCTCGTCACGCTAACCATTCACCTCGGAGTCGCCTGCAGAGTCACTACTATTCCCTTTTATATGTTAGTCGCCACAAATCCAGACGTGTCGTTTCATCATCATGTATAAGAATACTTTCCTTCTTTTCGTTCTTTGTTATGTGCATTTTTCCTTCTTTAACACTTTGACCATTGCTGCACTATTAAATGTGTATTTCTCAAGCAGTGTAAAATGTCGCCTTAGAAAAACGCATATAAAGCTAAATCTATTTCATATTTGAAAGGAAAGTTGAAAACACTTTACATTAACGCCCTATTAACGAAA
Source organism: Lepisma saccharinum (assembly GCA_022664845.1). Lineage (NCBI taxonomy): Eukaryota > Metazoa > Arthropoda > Insecta > Zygentoma > Lepismatidae > Lepisma > Lepisma saccharinum. Next base: position 7,356 of record JAGDQP010005820.1, on the reverse strand, counting down.
TTAAATGTGCACTGAAATATAGTTTTAAAAATGAATCTGTTTTCAACAGCAAATGAGAACATGAGAAACATAGTTAATTTTATTCTATTCGCTTTAAACTGAAACTTCTTTGGCCGTATCCTATCATTTATTTGATATCATTGTGCGAACTATTACAGTAAATTATTATCGCCGGAGATTAGCCTACAACCAATTTGTGTGGAGGTATATGAAACAGGTTTGCAGCACTGAACTTTACTCGGATTCTAGTAAGAACATGCTTGCCATAACTTCGGCACGGGACACGCTCGAAGCCAAACAGACGCATTAACTCAGTCACATTCTAATTCTACAGTCTTTTTCTTTTCTGTCTCTCTCCACCCTACAAGGCAATCCAGTTCCCACTCCTGTATGGACAGCGTCACTCCAAATATGGCAACACGGGTTGCTTGACTTTTTGGAAGGCTTCTTCTTTTTCTTCTTTTGCATTCTCTCGTACAGACTAGAAAAGTTACCAAAGAAGAAGAAGCTGTTGAGTTGAGAGAGGAGATTTCTGGACAGAAACGGCTCATGACGTCACGATAAAGCACGTGATCCACTTCACCTTAGCGTCACGCACGCACGAAAATGGTAGAATATAGAGGAGAGGGGGCGAGGTTAAGCAACTATCTGGCAACAGTGCGTTGCGTCATCGCTTGACATGGTGCAATGTTCTCGGGGCATGGAGTCACGAAAGGACAGAAATCTTTTTTTAACTGCTTTTCCTGACTGTTGAACGAGATATTTAAATCATTGTGTTAGTTTTAAAACAATATATCAGCGTAAAACTACATTACCTTAAATTTTACGTTCACGTTACCGATTCAAAAATACATGATCATTATAAACTGAAACGTATTATTAATGGCACTTAATGCACACAATATATTCTTTTTAAAAAATGAGTAAAAATAAACCAGCTTTATTAAAAAAACCACCAAAGGGTAATAATAATAATAAAGCTGGTTCAGTTCTTTCCACTACTACGTTTTGGTAAACTTTGGCTGTCTAGTTCATCCGAATAGGATTGTCCCTTGTTTTTAAAAATTGTCCCACGTTCCCCCACGATTTTGGCGGGACACCTAAACGTCCTACACTTTAATATTTTACTAATTTTGCTAAAAAAATGCATGAGTAAAGCAGGAATTTCGGTAAAATACGTTCCATTTTCCTTCAATTTGAATTTATTTATAGCCTTTAGGTAATCTTGACTCAGTCATTTCATTTTTTTTTTTGTGTGTATGGTTTTATTAGTAGCTTTCAAAATTCATAGTATCTTAATTTTCTGCTGTCAACAATGAGTTTAGTTGGCACAGCGTCGGGTCTCTTAGATTTCTCTGACGGGCTGAGACAAAGATGCATGAATTCAATTCATCTCTGTATCTGTATATTTCCGAGTGTTTATATGATCTACAGATATTTTATCAGCAAGATATTTTTTGTGCTTGCTTACGTTTTGGCATTATGCATATTATGGACGGCCTAGTTAAGGTTTCTGCTCTCTCTCTTAGTGTATGTGTTTAATATTATAATCGCATTTTTAATCCATGGTTTCTGTTCTGCCCTTCGACGTCTTACGGAAAGGAAGTACAATATTTCATTTGAGAAAAGACGAGGGCTTACCTGTGTAAAATAAAGAATACTGATGAAACTGCATGGTTGCTACAAAATGGACGCCATCCCTGCGTGCAAGCTTTCTGTATCCCGACTTTTTCACTTTTTCAAATTTGCAACGCTACCCCCGATGGAAGACCCAATGGCAAACTGACACCTTGCCCAGAAACGTTTCAGGACCTACCTTCGGGGACAACACCCACTGTCAACATTGTCCAACGATTTGAAATTTTTGTATACTTAAATCAATTTTTTAAAAAATCTGAAATCCGAGATGGCCATTCTTTCATTTTGAAAATTTCTGGCGGTTTTGAAAACAATCCGATTTCATTGGTGGTTTCTTGCATTGCCTATCCTTCCTTCCTTGAAAACCTAAGATTCGACTACATATAGAAAGTTTTATCCGAAAGGGATTACAAGGCATCAAACACTTAAAATTTTAAAGTTAAGTAAAATGTTATTAAAAACTTAACAAAAGGCCAGACACAAAAAAGTACAAAATAATTTATCAGCTATTTATAACATACAGTATTTTATGATTAAAAAGTGTTGGTCCCTCACAGGAAAGACTTGTGATTACTATGAAATAATTAACGTATTAATATTAACGTGAACGCCATTTCCACTTACAAGTGGTCCACGCTATTATTTTCAATCATATAAGGTCGGCTTTTCATGCACGCGCTAGCTAGCCGGCTTTTCATTACTATCAGTAGCGAATAGAAATACTTAAAAACACATCTTTTAATTTGCAACTCAACAAATCGCAATTGAATCACGCATCTAGTGCTTGCACGAAAAGCCGACCTTACTCCTAAATGTTAATAGCTGCAGAAATATTTTTTTTACTTTTTAGTACATTTTTTAAAAGAAGTTTTCGTGTGGTATTTCTTTACTTTTTGTGATACGATTTCTGAACACGCTTTCATTTTGCTTGATCTATTATACTTCCGTATATGAAACCCAACCAACGCAAGTGTTGTACGGATTGCATAACATATAGGAGTGCTACAGCTGAATCCACACATCACTCATTGTTCTTACAAAAGCGTATTCTTTCTTTTTTTCTTCAGCATCTTCTATACGTATGTAAAAAGAAACTTATATTAGCTAAGCTGTTTTAAATGGGCCAGTCTAATAACTTGACTTCGGCCCGCCGGGACCTTCGAGTCGTTCGCCTGATCTTCTTCTAGGTATATATCTCGAAGAGACAACGTGATCATCACGAGAATGACAGATACAACATTATTACTCAACCTTTTGGGAACTGGGAGATCTGTGTTCGAGTTCCGATTGCGACAGCGCTGTATATTTTTTTAGCAGTTACGTGGGTGAATGGTAACGATCACTGCCTTGCCATGAAGAGGTCCCGCTTTCGATTCTCGTTGGCAGTCCCAAGTTTGAACTGACCCAAAAGTGAATAAACGAAGAGAGACACCTTAATGCAAAGCTTAGCAACTCAAACCCAAAAGGTTTAAACAAGATTGCAGTTTAGTTTACAAGAATCAACACTGAAATATCCTTGGCAGAACAAGAAACATAATCCCAGATAGCATTGCAACTTGAAACAAGTTTAATTATTAGTCACTTGCTTTTAGTTTGGCAAACTTGATATTGCGTTGAACGTAATAAACATGCTAGCTTGTTGAAACAACGTATAAGTGACTTGGTTGTTATAACTAACATAATTTAAGCTTATAGGAACAAACAGTAAGAAAGAATGCGAGGAAGTTTGTCAAACTTGAAATGTATTCCAATTTTCTTTCATTGTACTCTCGCCGTAGGCTAGGACTGTTTCGCCATAGGCTAATCTTCGCCAGCTCCCACTTTTTTTACTACAGGCGTCCCTTGCGATCTGATGAACGAAGTATAAATAGCGCTTGGAAACTGTTAGATCGTATGATTCCGAAGCCTGGTGAATATCGTATCGGATTAGTATGCCGTGGGTTCTCTGATCGATTCCCATTTAGGGCAAGATTTTTCTCTTCTCGGGGACAGAGGACTCTCAAAGACAAGAAGTGCAGAACAGGTCTTTATGCAGAAAACTCATCACAAACGTCGACCCCACGTAGGTGGGAAAAGACGGAGAGAAAGAAGAAGACCCAAGTTAAGTTAAAAAAAGCTTTTATGCCATGAACCGATAATAAAAATGTATTTAAATGTTCTTCTGTACCAACGAAAGTTTGTTAAATCTATATTTTCTTTTTTTACTTCTCGATTAAAGGCAACAAGACATGTTGACGTTGCCAACGATGGGTAACATATGAGAGGAAATCGTCGGAGAGAGACAGTAAAAATAGCTTTGGAAGGGACGTTGACACCACAAGAATTGGCCAAAACGGAAAATCTGTGATGATGACGGGAAGAGTGCTTTTAGTTTTGAAACTACTTCCAGCTGTGATTTCTTGTCGTCGACATTAGTCATTCGCCTATATATACAGATCACGTATAATATACGAGAATCCCTTGTCTGTGTCTAAAACGTAAATGCCTGTCTGACAGTGGGAAACAGACTAGACTATTTTCTGTACACACCTGGAGCCCCACTTAGTTAAAAGTAGAGAAATGGAAAATATCTTCGAGGTCTTCATGTCCTCTGATAAACTAAACGCCAATGCCCTTGCATATCTGATGTAGGTCTATTAGTGAAACTGTTTATCTTTTGCCAACATAACTTCAGCTAGAAAAGCATTGGAAAAACCAACCAACAATTATATAGTCGAGTCAGAAAACGATTCGACAAATCACTGACTGCAAAACATTGCTCGATTGTTGACATTGAAGTTAACACTAAAATTGCCTGTGATTGCTTGCCCGAAATTCGCGATTTGGCACTTAAACTCGCGTCAGATAAGTAAGATTAACAATTTAATGGATACAAAATTTATATTGAGCGAGGAACTGTTGTCAGGTTGTAGGTATTTTTAAGACAAAAGTGAAGTAGGGGGGAAAACTCAATATTGTCTGTGTGTGTGTACTTCCGCATCCTGCTTCTGCAGTTTTTGGACCAGAAACACTATAAAACTTTGAGATCTAATTCTTAATAAGCGAAGCGGGGGAAGGTGGGGTATGAATATGTGACTTCTCCGGGTGCAATGTTTCTTTCAGTAAAAATGTTGTTTTTAATCTTTAGAGGGGGCAAAAGAGGAGAGATGGCGTAACCCTCTATTAGGAACTATCAGGGAGCACTCCAGGAATGCAGTCTAATAGGGTGTCTAAAGTCATCGGGGGTGAGTAGATAGGGAGACACTTTATGGGTGCCCTTTGTAATACCGCCTCTATTGTTCGCAAAACGGCCATGTTCACCTGTCATGTAGGATTATTGTACACAATGGAGAGATTAAAGATGTGAGGATGATAAATGGTCCTGCTTGATGTTTTAATCGGCTTATCTCGTCACTTTTGACAGGTGCTGTCAGTTTGACATGAACAAAGCGGTGCCGCTACAATGGTGGGTGACGATATACTAGGGCATAGGAGACTTTACAATGTTTTGTTGAACAACGGAATTTTACCGTATTTGTCCTACTTGGTTTAATGCCTTCTATTCATTGGGAAATGCTATATGGTCGTACGTGAAGGTGTAATCGGCTTATCTGCTCACTTGCGACAAGGCAGTCAGTTGACCACGACGAAAGGCAGATGAAGAGAGATTGCGATAGGTTTTGTAAATATTAATGTCACAAAAGGTTCGTTAGATGCTAGCATTGGTTGATGGATGATGTCCATGTACCTGTAAGACATGAATATAACTAGACGTGACTTTAGAATGAGACGAATACTTTAATATCAGACGTTGAGAATGACGAATGGTTTATTGGATGTGGTATCTGGACAAAGCGGTGTTAGGAAGGCAGTTGTGTTTGAAAAGGACATGAGCTTCAATGACAAGATTAAGGTCTCAGAGGAGAATTAATGTTTCGGATGAAATATGACAATGCGAACGACTCATGGTTTAGGAAAGGATGTAAGAACGGGTTTTAATTTAACTGAGCGCTTTGAATTTCTATAGAATGATAGAACGATTGTCAGCGGGGCAAGTGACAAGGCTTGACGGATGAAGCATGTACGTATGATTTTGACTTGTTATAGAACTAGGCATGAAAAGGTGGATAATAATGATTTGAAAGAACGCTTTGAAACTTTGCTTGAACAATGGTAGAAGGAAAAGGCGAGCCCAATCTGTGCGTGCCTTTTGAAATAGAGAAATGGATAATCCTTTAAAAGACGATGTCTACCTGACATGTAAGAATTTTGTACACAATGTGAGGATTTATGATGTGGGACTAATAAATGATTCTGCGTGACGGTTGAATGGGCTAAGCTTGTGACTTTTAACAGTAGCTGTCAGCAGTAGTGTTAAGAGTTGTATGATGGATGACACAGTTGAAGATGCGTAACAATACATGATGTTAAGAAGCTACCAACCATAACGGTTGGTCATGGTATATAATGGAATGACAGATGATTTGAAATTACTGGTGTTGTCAAGCATATTCAATGCCTACAATTGTCTCGTATGGTAGGTCTAGAAGCGATGTCAGTTAGGATGATAATCCATCATGCAATTCTAAGAGCGGTACCTCTTTTTAGAAAGATGGTCGTAGAGACGGCTTATCTGTGGTGCACAAAACGATTTCTTTATCTCTTTATAAAAATAGGATTGCATGAATAGGGAGCCAACAATGTACGGGAGTAGCATGATTTTGAAACGTGTCAGACCCTTCGACTTAGCACAGAAGACATTGCAACTGAAATTGAAAGAACACTATTGAATCACAAATACCGTAAAAAATGGGACGTCATACGAAGTGTATCATCAATCGGTCCGCTTTGCAACAAAAAAAAAAGTAGGAAGAAAAAGGATGGTAGCTGCCAATCGGGAAGGGGGAAGGTTCAGGTAGTTTCTTAACAGGATGGGAGGAGAGAACAGAAAACGTAAGATTGTTAACTAATCAGAGACAGGATGGGTTGAGGGGGAGTGGCCAGGACAACAGGAAAGATAATGTTGAACGTAAGCAACATGCAGTTATTGTGAGACGGTTAGTGAACTAATGAACAGTGATAAGAGTGAACATTGGAACGGAAAGAAAACAATACAGAGGTATGTACTAACAAATATAAGTGCAATGTAATTGTAGAATGTTTCACAAGATCGGTTGCAATTACCAATCTTAAAGAACAGATGATAGTAGAACGTAGCTTGACCTGAATTCGAGTTAGGCCGATTTGAATTTTTCAAAAGTTGGAAAAAAATGGACAAGTGAATCATGTACACTTGTAGTTAATGTCAATGCATGGAGGAACGATAGCAAACGGGTTCAGAATGTACGTAGTGGTAACAAGGAGGGTTCAAGGTTTGAACGTTTTGAAATTTGAAATTTGAAAATGGTCCGAGGACCTTGAAACTTTGTATATAGGTCCGGAAGACCAAATGTACGGGGGTTGGGTCGTCGCCAGGGGGGTTCGAAATTTTGGGTCAAATTTGCTCTAGCTCGAACGGTTCTCGAGATACGAGGGTTCGAAGTGTCAAATTTCGAGAAAATTCGAAAACTTGACACATGGAACAAATAGGTTCAGAAGTCTAAGGACGAAATTAATAGTACGTACAACGTAGGTCGACTCGAATTCGAGATAGGCCGATTCGAATTTGTCAAAATTTGGGGAAAATGGACAAGTGAATCATGTACACTTGTAGTTAATGTCAATGCATGGAGGAACGAT